>JBBBZN010000123.1:0-39761 GCA_037974915.1 Ceratobasidium theobromae | reverse complement strand
TAGCCAACGGAAGTAGGTGGCAGATCAGTCAGCCTAAGCTATTCCAATTTAAGGCGAGAAGTGGAGTGGTGGGTGGACAAGCAAAGAGCGAGCGCAAGACGTTGAAGGAGCCACTTGGCCTCCAGGGGGGCCTTGGTACGATGGATGAAATGGAATCATTTGGGTATATACAGACAAATATATCCACTAGGGTCCTGACAGCCGGATAGAGAAACTAGGAGCAGCCGGGGCCGCCCACTGAGCGAGCCGGGGGGCGGGCCCAAGACGGACACTTTGTTGCTGATCCATGGGGAAGAGAGAGGGGGAAGATCCGGGATGGTTCAAGGGAGGGACAGGGATGGCCAGAGAGTGGATATGGGGGAGAAGAGCCTGGTGACTGCGTCGCTAAGGGAGCGGATAGGGATTGCGGCACGACGTGCACCAAGCTCATATATAGAGGGGCCGGTGATCGCTGTCACGGCTTGGGGGCGGTTCCCGACGACCATGTCCAAGTATCGGCTTTGGCCGTTCCGCAGGCTATGCACCAGCCCCCGCCGGTGAATGAACAGAATCATGTGACTCGGTAAGTCGCTAAGCGCTAGCGCTCGGCGAATAAGTCCAATCCGATCCATGAACCGCAACAAGCCGCCAGCCACACCTACAATATTAGTTTGGAACTCGCGGGCATTTTATTTCGAACAAATAGGCATAAGAAAGATAGGACATAGCAGCTATAATAGTTATGTCTTAATTCTTCGGCGGTAATGTGTGTTTATTTGGCCCGAGTCTCATTTTCTAATCGACAACCTCCAACACTTACCAACTTGCAGTTCACCACAACCTCAAGCACCCAATCTCTTACGGGTGCTACTATACATCATGGTTAAATCGCTTGTTTTTTCAATTAATTGCGATTCAGACTCAGTTCTATTCATCATTGGCGCCCACAATCGGAGAATGCCTGTGAGAACCAATATGCCTCCGTCCCAAACACATATATAACTCTCGACCCCCCAAACTTGCTTCCCTGACCTTGAATCCCGCTACTACTGCTGCTAGAGGTCCACACACACACAATACTCAAACCAACTACTACCGCGAATAAATCTATCACAATGACTACTACATCCACCATATACACTCCCCTGCTCTCATCCCGCCAATATCCCCTATCTTGTTCCGAAATTGCCCATCTCCTCCTCACTGCATTTTCCAAACCATCCGGTGAAAACCGGTACCTTGTTTCGCTCGTGCTCCAGTCGATTCACAACTACTTTGAGGAAGAAAACCAGCCACTCATCGAGGAAAAGCACCTCGAGGCAGTCGCATGTATGTCCGACTCGCTGATGGCATTAGCCACCCGACTGGAAGTGAACCTGAAGAACGAAGCATGGACCGGAAACGGTGTGAAAGACGTTGAAATGATGTACACCCGAGTTGTCTTCAAGCTGACTGACTTTTTGCTCGATACTACTGTGAGTTGAATGATTGTTAATTATATTACACTATTGCAAAAAACTGACGTTGGCCCTTGGCAGGCGGGCGACCCGAGGGCCGCTGTTGTTGCTGTGCGAGCTACGCTTGAAGATGCTCGCCGTTATTTGTCTATCTCAGATACTCGAACGGTCCAGCGCGATATTGCCATCACTGCGAGCAAGTTCGGCATCTCATATGCAAAAGTCGCGACGATCGAGGATGACGAGTTAGAGATGGCAAAGGGCCCGCAAGGACCAATGATATACGAGGGGAAATTTATTAAGATGAAGTTGGGGGTCAAGTCGATTCTGAAGGGGAAGAAGTGGGGCAGGAAGGGGGCGGAGCATAGGGAGGATACGGCGAGGGCAGGAGAGAAGGAGAAGGAGAAGGGTGTTGAGGCTGGTGAAAACCCGGTGAGTGGAGGTGTGAGTGAGAGTGAGAGTGGGGTGGGCGAGGCCGAAGATGAGTGGGTGTTTGGTGACGGTAAGGTTGTGGGGTCTGATTCTTTTCTGGAGATGTCTGCTCTTGTTTTGAGTTTGATGGATTTGGACCGTTCGATGCCTCGTTTGTGAACATCTGTGATACGGCTGACATATACCCGTTGGCATAGCCAGCACTGCAACCCTCTGGGTTGCTCGAAGCATACCAATTTCTGTAGATCTGAACTGAAGACTGAAGATTGAAGACCGAAGACCTGGACTCCCTTGGATACACCGTCTTGGACTTGGGCTCTCTCTTGGACTCTAGGACTTGGCTCTTGACTCTTGACTCTTGGCCCTCGGATCTCGGATCTCAGCTCTGGCGTTCTTTGTACTACTGACTTTATTTTCCCCTCCTTCCCGCTCTTCCCCACAGATTCGACGGATCACACTACTATCCAATAACACTATCACCCAACAACACTACCACCCAACAACACCTCTCGAAACTCACAGTGACCAATCGATTCTTTAAAGCTCCGACTATTCCTTGGCACACTTGAGTCCGCTAACTCATGGCCCCTTCAAGGTAAGGCTCGTACATACAAACATATCTCGTATAATACTTACACAATTAAGTCAGATCCTTATTTCGGATATCAATAAACGTTGAATAAGCTATAATATATCTATACTACTCGATTCAAGGTGCGTACATGCTTGTGAGTCGCGATCTTCAAACCCCTGACTCTCCAAAATACCTCAGGACTTAATGACCATACTACCCCAACTCGAACATTTGAATATGATCAAGCTCCTCAACCTAACCAATGAATACTAGACCACCACTAAAAATAATCAACTGCGCATTTTACCTCTTTTTGTAATCACTTTTGTATCACTGGCATTGAAACGCTTTTGTTTCCATACGAACACTCCCCAGATTAGATTAGATTGTATCGGCTTGTACAGTTGTGTGATGTATCTTCGAGCAGACTCCTGAATGTACTAGATCTTTTCGCGCGTTTATTAGCAATAATAAATCGAGAAAGAACAAGCCTAGTAAAATACATTGTGCATAGCTGGGGTTATTTGCACCCACCCGGGTATTCAGGGTGTGGTTACGAACGCGAGTGCTCGAACATGACATCACTGTAAGATGAAATCCTGCTGCATTTGGTCACCCAGATGGCACAACGTCTAGCCATAGCTCCAGCGCTTACCATACCCGGAACCGATGATATGCCAAATTGGGTCGGGTGATCCAACCAAATTTTCGATGTTCGTTGGAGTTCGTGGGGGTGCCCACGGACACGCGGATCGAAAGCATAAATGGCAAAATATATATGCAGGTCAGACTAAGCGTAAAGCAGGCGTCATCCAAACCCCACCACCTGACACCCGACAGTGTGCTTCTATGCGGCGCTTAGCAGAATCGCCCGCAAATGTATCTTTTCCTGCTCACTGAGAGCAAAAATAAAGTAAAGCAATCAGACAAAGTCTTTGAAATGGACTCAGATGTACGCACACTGCGGCGATTGACTTATGATTTTGAGCATCACAATTATCGTAGACAATCTTACATGGCTGGGTGCCCATCACGTGAACTCGGTTTCCTCTTCATTTTCCAGGGCACTTTCTGGGGTCCTTGTAAAATGCATCTTGGGTGCGGATAGATATGTTAAATACATAAAATACATAAATATGCATCTTATGGATATTAAGATAGAATTTGACTGGTTTGAATGTGAGGGGGTGATTTGGTGGCTTAAACTGGGTGATTGGGTAGCTCATGCACAGCATCTGCAGCCCCTTGAGCATTGGCAAGCTCTCACAGTCTCTTCTTGCTGGGTGGCATAAGATGAAGTCAGCTGATTTGTCAGGAAGGGCCCCCGAACTCTCATAATTAATCTCTGAGCATGTTTTTTTACAAAATTCAGTTGCTTCTGGTTTGTGAACTCAGCTTCTTGCCCAGAATGATGTCTACGATAATTGTGATGCTCAAAATCTAAAGCCAATCGTTGCCATGTTATGTACATCTGAGTCCATTTCAAAGACTTTGTCTGATTGCTTTACTTTATTTTTGCTCTCAGTGGGCGGGAAAAGATATATTTATGGGCAATTTTGCTAAGCGCCGCATAGAAGCACGCTGTCCGGTGTCAGGTGGTGGGGTTTGGATGACGCCTGCTTTACATGGAACCGACTAGGCGGAGAGATAGAAGCCTGCGAGGGGTGGGTGCATGCGTCTGATGGGCCAACGCCTGAGCTACGCGTGACGTGAGGGCTCAGTGGGTGGCCATTGTGCTAATGCCTCATGGAAAAGGGGGTGGTGGGTGGGGTGAATGAAAGGCACAAGACATACGTAATACGTACTCAAGTACGTATGAAGGAAGCAGTGAGGTGACGGGATCCGAAAGCGCGTACGAGCCGCGCAGGCCAGAACATGGAGGAAGAAGTCACGTGGGAGAGGCGTAAGCGCTGGGAACCGGCGGAAAAGGGCTAGCGCTTATCTATGTTAGCACCTGAGCTACTTGCTGGTCGCTCCTTGCGCTCCCCCACCTGCGCCAGCTCCCGACTTACCGAGAACGCGTGTAACCGATGCCCAAAGTTATTACTAATTTCCCGCCCACCCAACCCTTGCTAATGCACGAATAAAATGCTACATTCCGTGTTAGTATTTATAGCTTTAAATTATCGACTACGAGCGCCTCCACGACTAGTTTTGGCCCGCCCTCCCTGCTCGCTTGGCGGGCGGCCCTAGTTGCACCCCGGCCCTACGCGCTACGCGCAGTCGCTGCCGCTCCCAGCCCCAAGTCGGCTGGTACTAGTCGTTATGGAGCTTTCGGCCCGTCTGAAGGCCAAGTCAGAAGTTCAACAAATTTCGCACATATCTAAACTTGAATAAGTCGTACTGCTACCAAAAAAATGTCAATGATTTAATTTTCCAGGCTTCACTCGTAGTTAATTGGTACATAAAATTCAATGTAGTCCTTCGCCCCGAGCCTCATTCAGGTTATAGACAGTAAACCACCTTCCAAACATATTCGCCGGGTCGTATTTACGCTTGATATCCACCAACCGGGAGAAATTCTTCCCAAACCGACGGTGTGCAAACTCCTTGGTCGCGTTCCTGCTTTCCTCGTCCATGTAATTAGTATACCCTCCCTCGCCGGTCGCATCAGCAGGGAAATGTGTATTGCGGGATTTGATGAAGTGTGCGTTGAGATCAAGATTCGCCTTGTACGCCTGCTCGGTAAACGCCGGATCTTCCCAAGTCAAAATATAGCCGACATTGTGATTCTGGGACACGCAAACCAGTAAGTCCCGAGTCGACCTAATGCACAACCTTCAACTTACGGGTTTACGGTGTACGAAAGCGGTTGCGTCAGAAGGAACCGAGCTCCACTTTTCGTTGTGGTACAGCTCGATGACGACAACTGAACGCACGGCCGCAGGGTGATCTGTGATCAACTGTTGCCATGCCTTTTGCGTTTCGACGATAAGTTCGACGGGAAGGCCGCTTGGAACGTCAGGCACAAAGCTGCCTTGTAAGGACCGACAAGCGCCATGGTCGACAATAGGATCCTAATCGAGGCGGATTAGTAAATAATATCTGCTAGCTGGTGGATATTCCCACCTTGAGATGGTTAAGTTGGAGGTATGCTAAAAACAAGAAATGAGTGTCTGCTTATTCTTTTGGAGCATCGGGCCACACTCACGAATAACCTCAGGCTTTGTCACTAGAGGTCCGAATTGGGTAAATCGTTCGAACTTTTTGGCACCTGTCTCCGGGTCACCGTTATACAGGAGCTGGAGCGCAAAAACTGGCTAATAAATGTCGGGTTAGGACACCAGTTTAAATTTAGCCACGTATTGTGAGTGCTCACCTGCCCCATCGGGCCCATGAGGAAGGCAATATGGGCACCTTCAGCCGAGGTGCGTCCCGCGAGCCATGCATTAATTTCGGGGACAACCTTCTGAATGGCGTCTGGCGAGTACATGAGCGCTAGGATAAGGATCACCGGTCAACTACAGCAAAAAAAAAAAACAAGGAGAATAAAACCACATACAAAGGACATACAAGTCTGGTCTCTGGTCGTGCACTTTGATGACAAATTCGGTGGCCACGCCAAAGTTTCCTCCGCCGCCGCGAACCGCCCAGAAAAGGTCGGCATTCTCAGTTTCGGAGGCTTTAAGGATTTCACCGGTGGAAGTTACAACAGTGACCTGAACGAGATTATCGATGACGAGACCGTGTTGGCTGCAGAGCCAGCCATAGCCACCACCAAGAGTAAGCCTAAGAATGCGTTGGTGTCAAAATCTTGATTGAGATATGACATATAATTACCCTCCTGCGATAAGGAATAAGAACGTCAAGCAACGGTTGATGAACCAAGGAGAGCTGACGTACCGACACCAGTATGACCAACAATTCCAGACACAGAGGCCAGACCTAAACCGGTTCCGCAACGTGTAAGCCAGCAGGCGTTTGGATGGATTATTCACTTCCCATGCTTAAAAGTAGCTTCATCCACGTTTTCCCAGAGACATCCGCCACCAACGTACGCAAGCTTAGCTTCGGGATCAACGCGCACATCATGCATCTGCGGATTAAGATCGATTACAACACCACCATCTGAGCTCGATGCTCCGGACGGAGTATGTCCCCCACACTGTTTTCAAATCAATGAATACACGAGACTTGGAACACGGATGATTGTACAAACCTTGACGGCGAGGTGAAGCTTTTGTTGGGACTCGTAGGGAGCCTTGCCTTGGGCAAAGGCCAGGATCTGTACAACGTCCTCGGCCGTAGCGGGGCAGGCTACAACTGCTGCGGGACGTTCCGCATTTAGAGCCCACCGCTTGACAGAGTATCCTGGGTCGCCTGGTAAATTCACAGTAGCAGATGGTGAGAGTGAGGTGCGGAGACGATCAAGGGCGGTTTGGTCGACAAGAGACATGTCTTTGAATCAGCGTAATTGGTAATGCAGCTAGATGACAGCGCAGTAATGAGATGGGGGCCAAGATACAAGTACTTATACTCACCTACGGACTCAGGAGTGGCACATATAGAAACCAAACCAACGTTCGGAGCACTAGGACCCCGTTCCTGGCGGACCTTGATATCAATCTTACTGACCGCACAGCCCTGTATAGTTCATACCTTGCGCTCAACCACCAATCGTCATCCGCAAGGCCATGGGACCGTTCAGATTACTCCGAGGTCTAGATTTCCAGGGACGATTAAACTCGGAAGGCGCTCGAGAGCTTTTCCAGCAATGAGTTAGCGTAATGGGATCTGAACTATCTTTTGGCCATGGGAACACCAGGTATACGATCGGGGCGAGGCTTTGAGATAGCGCATGAGGAACACTAACGTAGGGCTCCTGCATAACAGAAAGTAGCAAAAATGAAAAACCGAGTTGACCTAAACTTGGAGCCAGCCATGTGTTTTCTGGGCGTGATCAGATTTGACTCATTTGTAGGCGCTCGGCCTTCGATCAAATGGAATTTTCATATTGGCTTCTTCCAGGGCTTGTGAATCGAGATGTGGCTGCATTATTGGAGAATACGATTGGTTGATCATGGGGCCGGGCTCCGCAGGCCGATAGCTGCTTGACCTTACCAATGATGTGATGACACCGACCAACCCTCGGTCTGGCGTAATCACGTGACAATGATCATCATTCAGTCACTGCATTTTCGTTCCCCATGATTTCTCATCCGCATGCTATCCTTGCAAGAATAAATAATCATTTCACCAAAGCATCGCCCAGTCTTCAATCCACCTCTATCCGCACATCTCGGGCGGCAGGCGATGCCGTGGACACTTTGATGAATGACTCGAACTTGCCTCGAGTTGCAGATGCCGATTTGTTCCATTTGGAAATCAACCCAAGGATAACACGTAATTATTATTACTATTCAAGAAAACGCTCTAGATATTGGATTTTTAATAAATTTATTGGGTTGATGTATGTGCAACGTGTGGCGCGTTGAATGTCTTAGGTTTGGGTGAATAATTGGACAAGATTCGGAGTAGGCTATAGTCGGGTTGCAGGGCGTGTGTGTTAATGGCGTGAAATGGACGTGCTCGGGAACAAGTCTGGTAGCGCGTAAAACACAACGTCCCGGGCAAAAGAATAAGGGAATAAATGTAAATTTATGTTGCGTAAGCTTACAGCGTGTGGAGAGTAGGTCATGTCAGCGGTGGGAGGGATCGGGCGCGCTTTCATACCGGCTCCTCGCGCAAAAGATCAGCGTGTGAGCCGCGTATGGTTATTTCGAAGTGCGTCCAATGCTAAAAGAATAACTTAAAAATATAAATCATTAGCGTGTGAATATGTAGCGTGCGAAGTATGGGAGGAAGCATGTGGCATGGCGTGTTCGGCGCTTAGTGCTAGAGTGATAGTTTTAGGTAGTGTGCACTATGTAGAAACGTTAATATGTGGCTTATAGTTTAAAAAGTGAGAGAGCTACCCGGCGGCGTCGTGGGCAAGTGAGCGCGGATCACGTGACACCGACTCCGCCCAACACTTGGCTATGACAGCCACTATAATATGCGGGTGAGAACTCTCTGATCTAGCTCTGTCAACACGTTCCGATCAGAAAATGACGCCATGGACATTCTCGTGATAAAAGACTGGGCGGTATGTATAGAGATAAATTTATCTGTGGCCAGCCCGCGCCCCCAACGATTAGTTTTATCTAGGACTCGAGCTCGCCTTCGGCTGCAGTTGCTGTTTTTCCATTTGGGAATCAACTTCATTGATCACACATAATTATTCTTTCTACTCAGCACGCATACATTCATGTTCCCTTCTAGGTTGGTATCTTAGAAGGATTTGCGAAAAATTTGCCTAATAAAATTGTTAGGACCATATTCTAATTCGCGCCTAGCCGCAACTAGCTTCACAAAATTAGACCCGACCTAGAGATACAAGGCGCGTTCTACAATATTTGTCTGGAAAATGAGGCGAGTGAAGCTACGAGGAGACACATTGCGCTCGTGTGAAGCGTAGGCCGCCTTGTCGAACAGCAGTATTCCAGTGAACCAAGTCGAGTGCGTTGTATGATAATTTGAGAATTGTCGTTGTCGACCAGTCGTGTGGGAGTAAGTTGTTTGTCTGGGCAGGTAGGAAGGGTCGGATACGAAATTCTCTGTCGATCGCTGCCTTTATAAATTTAGCAACGCGTGCCAGGAGGTGGTCCCTATACATTACTCTTACCATCATTTGGGGCGACTTCAACCTGCACTGGCATAGGCTAGGGTTTAGAGTCGTAGGAAGCTGCATTGTAGGGTTGGTGTTAGGTTGTAAAGGACCAAATATAGTGTAAATATTCGAATCATAACAGTAGAATGTATACGTATTGACATTTTGCATGGAGAACCTAGGAATCATAAAACAGAGACATAACACTCTTTCCAACGCTCCCCAAACAACGCAGAATTTATATCAACTTCAATTGTGCCAAAACAACTAATAATGGACGAGCAATAGGGAGTTATGAGACGCTGAATCACCTCGGGCGAGGCCCAAAACAGCGCATTTCCATCATGGTTAATGATCCACCCATCGTCCTTTACAGCCCATTCCATAGGAGACATGGCGGAATGAACGAAATCTGAAGAAGGAAGGGCAGGGGGATGCTTGGAGGTGGAAGGGATACTCTGGATATCGGGCAGGTCCCACAGTCGAATTGTGCGATCCCAAGAGCCTGAGGCGAGGCGTGTGCCGTCAGGGAAGAATGCTACCGACATGACACCATCGATGTGACCAAAGAATGGTCCGGCCACGAGTGCACCGCTATGGGTGTGCCAAACACGCACAGTGCGGTCATCTGAGCCAGAGACAACACATCCACCGTCAGGGGAAAACGCGACCGACCAGACTTTGCCGGTATGCCCAGTGAATGGCTTAGTGATAAGGGTGCTACTTTGTGCATTCCAAACATGGACGGTGCGGTCATTCGAGCCGGAAACAACATATTGACCACAAGGCGAGAAAGCTACAGACGTCACCCAGTCAGTGTGACCGAGAAAAGGATCTGTGGCAAGTGTGCCGCTGCGTATATCCCACATCCGAATGGTGCGATCATCTGATCCCGAGATGAGTCGAGTGCCGTCAGGTGAGAATGCCACAGACCGAATGGCGCTTGAATGGCCTTTGAATGGGGGAGCAATGAGCGCCCCGTCTGATGAATTCCGAACGCAAACAGTGTCATCAGAAGAGCCCGAGGCAATATATGCGCCAGCAGGTGAAAAGGCGACGGAGAGAACAGTGCCGGAGTGATCGTTGAATGGGCCAGCAAGAAGCATGCCTTTCTTGACATCCCAAACACAGATTGTGCAATCTTCTGATCCCGAGACAAGCTTAAGCCGTGTATCATCAGGTGAGAATGAGACCGATCTGATGGAGGCAGTATGTCCTTTAAATGGGCCGGCCAAACAAGACATGTTTTTTGAGTCCCAGACATATAGGGAAGTGACCGATGCTGATGCGATATATTTACCATCGCGAGCAAGTGAAATGGAGATGATTCCATCGGTGTGACCTTTGAGTTGATCGGGAATCGGTTTGTCAATACCAGCGTTCCAAACCCGGATGGTCCCATCACCAGAGCCAGAGATAATTCGCGTGCCGTCGGGTGAAAAGGCAACAGACCAGATGACGTTAGTGTGGCCGTCAAGAGGGCCAGCTACGAGGTCACCGTTCTCCGAGTTCCAGATTCTAATTGTGTTGTCTCGAGAACTGGAAACGAGGCGGGCCCCATCGGGTGAGAATATGACTGAGAAGATTTCACCAGTATGCCCCGTCAGCGGCTCGATGATAAGTGAGCCATCTTGCACGTTCCATATTCGGATCGTGTGATCACCGGAGCCAGAAGCGATGCGTGTGCTGTCGGGTGAGAATGCGACAGCCCAGACTATGTCTGTATGACCTTCGAGTGGGCTGAGGGCAGGTGTGCCGTCCTGGATATTCCAGACCCGAACAGTGAGATCGTATGATCCGGAGACGAGCCGTGTTCCGTCAGGTGAAAATGCAACGCGCCATACCCAATCTCTATGACCCGTAAAGGGCCCGGAACCTGGGACACCGTTGTTCGCACTCCAGATTCGAATGGTTTCATCAGCAGAGCTTGAAGCAATTAATCGGCTATCAAAGGAGAATGCAACTGATTTAATTCCGTCCGTATGGCCTTGGAAGGGCTCGCCGATAGGTGCACCGTCTCGAGCATTCCAGACTTTAATTGTGTGGTCATCCGAGCCAGAGATGAATCGCGTCCCGTCTGGCGAGAAGGCAACAGACCAGACGGCGTCGCTGTGTCCCTTGAAGCGGCTGACGATTGGGTTGCCATCATATGCGTTATGCACCCCGACCGTTCCGTCCTCACACCCAAACGCAACCTGGCTCCCATCTGATGAGTATGAAACTGATCGCACTGGTGAGCCAATTGCCCAGGTTGCGAGCGCAATTGTCTCCAATCGATCTAGCCCAGGTCCCTTTAGGAGAATTAGTCCACGAGTATGTGGCTGGTATTTCTTGTACACAAGACTTAATCTGGGACAGAGCGCCAAGGATGAAATGTAGATGTGAGGGGTAAACTGCGAAACAGGGCTGGCAGTATAACCCGTGAGAAAGTTATGTGCATCCTCCACAAATCTGGCCAGGTCGGGGGGAGGGGATATCGTCTGCAATGACGATGCGTTAGACACTTGAGATCACGATTATGCACCGACTCACTCCCAGCCATTTCTTGGCTTTAACAAGTGTCCCCAACCCTTGGATTGTCTCGCGTTTGAGGCTGAGGACCTCGATCCAGAATAACAGCCGAACCGATAGGAAATCCTGCAACATCTCGGATAGGTGCGTTGAATTTGTAGTAAACCCGAGGTGGTCGGCCCAATACCGACATGCATAACACAACATCGGCGAGATCCCCTTTGCAATTCGGCTTTCCAGGTCTTCTACCTTCGAATCGGGGACAAAGGACGACTCGAGATTGCAGATATTGAATCGCAGTTGGTGCTTCATCACCTCGAAGCACCTCTCAGTAAGCAACATATTACGCCTTATCGGGTCACAAAACAGCGCCCCCGAACGCCCCTCATCCAGCATAAACTCCGGAAATGATGCGTGTAGTGTCGAAACTAGACTGTTTGTCTCCGAGACGTGAACCACCGATCGCAATAGTTGAAGGGCTGACAATGTCCGTCGTGTATCGTTCACACCTGCCAAGATTGCAAGTGTCTCGACCTTCACTGGCTCCTGCACGCATAACACCGTCCATAGCACCGCTCGCACATCATCGGCTTCTTCCGACTCTAGCCCATTCTGTTCGAACGCCGCTTGAAGTATTGCCGCATACAGTCCATCGATCTCTGCATACTTGCCTGTCGACTCGGGCCTAATTGTCAACACGGATCGGAGACGTCGGTGCGGGTCAACCGAGTCTCCAGACGGGCGAATGTATCGGACAAGGGTGGCTGCATAAATGAACAAGTTCCCCGACCGCGTCGCGAGCTGAACGATGTTGTCTTCGGTTGGGCACATGAGACCCAGTTCCTCTCTCAGGTACAGCTCGATATCTGCCCGCACAAGGGACTTCTCGATTTCGTGTAGATGCAATATCGTCCGAGATGTTGGGCTCGAGGCCATCATCTTGTTGTATATCTCGGGTTCTGGTCGACTGGTCACGAAGAACTTGAGTGGTAAACTAGGGGCGAATCGGAATAGTAGGTCTAGCACAAGCCGAGCGCTGCGTCTGTCATCGCATTCGTCCAGCGCATCGATCACAACCACTAGGTTTTCGGGAATCGCATCCTCCACTTTCAGTAGGGGCTCCTTCAGCAATTGCTCGAATTGTTTCACGATGTTCTTCGTGCCAATATCGGGGTCTTCACCCAGAATCTCGCAAAGTGCGGATTGGAACGGAGTTGAATACCGTGCAAGCTGGTAAGCGATCGTTGGCACAATTCGGTTCGCATTTCGACATTCGGGCGACGTCCGAGTACAGAAGAAGCTCGCTACGAGTTGTTTCCGCGCCTCCAGCTGGTTCGCAAAGCTGCATGCAATCGTGGTCTTTCCCGTCCCGGCCATCCCACTCATCAAGTACAAGTCGGGCGCATTCGGATCGAGTGACCAATCGTTCATTTCGGACATGATTGCAGTCCGGGTGCCTTCAGTACATGTCCGTCGGCTGATCTCGATCGATAGGTTCGAGTCGTAGTTTGCGAGTTTCGCTGGAATCAGTCCTTCGAGCCGAGTATTCTGCGTTCATGCTAAGCTTTCAAAGTTCGATACATAACTGCGACCCACTGCCAAGACCTCGTTAGCAATGCTCCATGTGCTAAGATTTGCATCGGTCTAGGAATAATTCAATTAGGGCCCAAAATAATCGAGGGTGCAATGGCCTTACCTGAAGTCGTCGAAAGAGCGACTCGATCTTTCGGTAGTGCCTCATCACTTCGTCCTCGTCTGCGGTTGCTTCTAATAATTGTCTTCTAGTCTTACGGTTTTCCTTTTCCTTTATTAGCTTTGTTTGCTGTTCGATTCCCCTGTACACAAAAATCAGACACTGGGTTTAATGCACTCATCGCACTCACATGGCAACATTCGCGATACATCTGGACATCCGGATCGATTTTGTGTCGTTCAAGTGCTGCGTGAGAGATTCCCCGAGGTCCTTGAGTTCTGATACGATTTGTTCGTATTCTTTACTGTTCATTGCTGCTGCCTGATTTCGAACTACGATCAGTATACATCCATTGATTAAAACCACGGAGGAAATATTACCTCTAAGAGACCGAGACACGGGATCAAAGATGTGATAGCGGGTTGAAGTGGAGGAAATGGTTTGGCGACCTTGCGTAGCTCCTCGAACGCAGTTTGGAGTCCTGTCCACATCGTGCTCATCGTGCGTATTTCGGCTTCAGGCTTGGGGCCCATTGAGAATTTAGAATCAGATTGGGCACGGCACAACTGCGTTGCCTGGGTGCCGGATGGTAGTGCTAGGAAGTTGCCAACGGTCCTGGGTGGAGGGGAACTCGGGGAAGCGCCCGAGCCAGCCGCTGCGACCTCAACAGACTGCCGAGATGGGGACCGGGAATGTGACTGAACGAGTTTATCATACTGATCCTGTATATATTTGCGAACGCTTCGCTTTGGCTTCGGAGATACCGGTGGAGTCGCCATGGTGGTCAAGGAACAACCCACCGATGGTTCTTTTCAGTTGGGCTTGGGTCTAGACCTTAAGCACGTGCTCGTAAGCCAACCATCCCGATCACCCTCATGTCTAAACCTGGCTATATAAGGAAGTATAAACTAACAATAATCGTCAGTGTCTGAACTTTAACTTTGCGAACTATCCCGCCAGAGGTTCAGAATGCTTCAGGTTAGATCAAAAATTAAGGCAACATGTCAATGATTTGTTTATTCCCACAAACTCACCATAAATCAAGGACTAAAGTGGGTGGGGGTGACCAGAAATAATTTGTGTAAGACTAATTGTTGCGGGCACAGGCTGGGCATAGCTCAGATGGGCGGATGTGGTTGCACGGATACCATCATTAGAATATTCAGCTACACCGCGTTCTCGTTAACATTATTCATGATTTCTCACCACCTCGGTTCGTATCCCCGTGCCTCCCGCCCTGTTTCCCGTATATTCGACTAAGAACGTACGAACAAACACTTCTCCTGACACATTGCCCAGTCTTCAATTCACCTCTACCCACATCAGGCTATATGCAACGCCATGTGAACTTTGATTGATCTATCGATGATTTGAACCCAGCTTTGGCTGAAACCTCCTATTTATTCCATTTAGGCATCAATTTTAAGGACAACACGTAATCTTTATTGTTCGCATACATTCACTTGCATGTTCCCCTCTAAGCTAGTACCTCAGAAGGAATCGCGAAAAACTTGCCAAACAAATTCTCAGGGTCGTATTTACGCTTAGCCTCAACCAGCCTTGAAAGGTTAGACCCGAATCGGCGACCTGCAGAGGTAGCTTTGCGGCTCTCGGCGTCAAGGTAGTTAATATACCCCCCTTCGCCGACCGACTCGCGCGGGAAGTGCGAGTCACGAGCTTCCAAGACGGAATAGTGCAATGCGAATGTTGCTTGTTCGGCGTGTTGTGTGAATTCAGCGTCCTTCCAACGCACAAGATAGGCAAAATTGAACGCCTGGCGAGTACAAGATAAAATGTGAGCCATCGTTGTAAGTGGCATGAAGCACGTACAGGCTTGCGGTTCGCAAATGCGGTTGCGTCTGAGGGCACGGAGCTCCATTTGTTGGGTTGGTACAGCTCGAGTGCGAGGGCTGATTGAGATGCAGCGGGGTGGTTTGTGACAAATTTAAGCCAGGCCTGGTATACCTCAATAACAAAGGACACTGGGAATCCAGTAGGGAGAGCGGGGATGAAGCTACCCTGGATAAGCCTATTTTCTCCGTGGTGTGCAAAGGGATCCTGTGGTATTGTGGTAAGAAGTTACTAAGCAATATAGTTACAAACTGGCCCACCTGCATATGATTGAGTTTGAGGTACGCTACGGCAAGCAAAGTGAGTATACTTGTGGTCATCTGCGATGGCCTACTTACGAATGGTTTCGGACTGGTTCATAACTGGCCCAAGCTTAATAAAGCGTTCAAACTTTTTAGCGCCTGCCTCGGAATCGCCATTATAGACGAGCTGAAGTACGACCCCAGGCTACCGTTTGCGATGGCTAAATTAGTGGCTGAGAGAGTATCGGAAATTCAGACACTTACCTGTCCAGTGGGCCCAATCGTAAAGACCAAATGGCAATTCTCGACAAGTGACCGTTCCGCGAACCACTCGTTCATCACCAGAACCAATCTCTCAAGCACAGCTGGTGGATACACGAGAACTATACAAGTTGGATTAGACACATCGAATCTTAAACTATGCCCCAAAAGCACTTACTGCTAACGTACAAGTCTGGTCGTTGGTCGTGCAGCTTGAGCACAAACTCGGTTACGACTCCAAAGTTTCCTCCGCCTCCGCGAATTGCCCAGAATAGGTTCGGGTTGTGCGAATCGGATGCTGTTAGGATTTGGCCAGATGAGGTTACGACAGTCGCTTGTACCAGGTTGTCGATGACGAGTCCGTATTGGCTGGTAAGCCATCCGAATCCTCCCCCCAACGTGAGTCTATATCAAATTAGAATAATTTATTTTGAAGATCTATCGAACTTGCCCTCCTAAATGGGCAATGGATCCGGGTTTAGTCAGAATTATTGTTTCCAAGTTAACAGTAGGACTTACCAACACCAGTATGACTGACAACTCCCGATACGGAAGCCAATCCTATGAAAGCCAAGTGGTGTTAGAGAGCTCCTTGGTGACCTTAGGCCTAGTTACTCGCCATGTTTTTCAGTCGCCTCGTCGACATCTGCCCAAACGCATCCCCCGCCAACATAAGCAAGCTTGGCCTCCGGGTCGACGCGCACACTATGCATTTTGGGCTGGAGGTCAATAACCAAGCCTCCATCTGAACTCGAAGCACCGGATGGAGTGTGTCCCCCGCCCTGGTAGTCTGGAATTAAGAAGTCTCCGCGCCCGAGAAGCTGCTGTCTGACGCACCTTGACAGCGAGATCGAGCTTTTGTTGGGTGTTATAGGGCGCTTTGCCTTGTACAAATGCTAAGATTTGGACGACGTCTTCGGCAGTTGCAGGGCACGCTACGATCGCAGCGGGTCTCTCGGCATTGAGTGCCCAACGCTTATTCGTGTAGTCCGGGTCGCCAGGGAGATTAAGGGTTGCCGACGGTGAGAGTGTAGAGCGGAGGTGCTCAAGCGTGGAAGAATCAATGGGAGACATAGTACAGTAAATCAATACAAGGTGTATTCAGTGAGGTTGACTAGGGCCAAAACCCTTGGTTAAATGCGCTCCAATGTGGCTGTGCGACAAAGTCCACGGTGGTGATGGATTTGGCCACCCGTTCAATTGGCGGGGATCTGGTACCGAGCATGTTGTTTATTGCCGAAGAACGTCGTAAGCCATATGTTGGGGGTGGCTAAGTCGTGACTGCGCTGGCCGAGGATCAAAAATCGAGCTCCGTGGCCTACTGCGCGCCTTTACTAATATGGTATTTCACTTTCAAGTTGGCTTGCTGAAAATTTCCCAGCATTCGGTGATCCACGTTGTACCGAACTCACCTCACGCCGGTACACGATCGGCCTTGGCAATCGACTTATAATGTGAGAATCGGGACCAAGTGACGCACGCTGCCGGCTGCCTTGGATTTGTGAAGCATTCGAGATGATCGTATTGATACAGTATTGTTTGACGCGAGAGCCGAGGCACAGCCCCAAGCGCTTACCCTCCTCGGCTGACATCATCTCCCATATTGGCCATGGACTCTGCTACCACCGAGAAACACAAGTCGCGACACCGTGCCGATTCGGATGACGAACACAGGTCCAAGAAACGCAAAAAGGACAAGAAGGACGACAGAGAGCACCGCAAAGGCAAGGACAAGGACTACAAGAAGGACAGAGAACGCGGGAAGGACAAACACCGCAAACACAAGTCCAAGTCTAAGGACCAGGGTATCAATGTCGTAGACGACGACGAAGAGGATGTATGGGTCGAGAAGAATATTGATGGTGAGGACGGCGCGGTAAGTTCCGGCGTTTAATTCTGTGCGTTGTCTTACCTTGAGATAGGCTGTCGTGTCCAACATACCTACCGCTGGAAGTTTGGGCCTGACTTCCAACGCGTCGATTGTCCCCCCTGATGCCAAACTCCCCCCCTCGAATGCACAGCCAACTCAGACTAAGTTGCAGCGCGACGAATGGATGCTACTTGAACCCAGCACGCCAATCGTTCCAGTTGGCACGCCTTCTCGCCCCCCAGACCGCGCAGTGGTTCAGACCGCCGACGAGATGACAGATGGATTCGGCGAAGAAGTTCGAAACATGCGGACACTTGGCGGCGGTGTCGACTTTTTCAGCTCTTTGGGGACTGAACATAGGAAAAAACCACCGCCCAAGGATCCCAATGAGAAGGTCCGTATCGATTTGTGTGCATTTTGTTGTTTTTTATACTTAATGATCGGTGACAGCCACGCATATCTGCTCGGGAGATTAACCGTGAACCTGAACCAGAGCCAACCACTGCCAAGGAACCGCCTGTACCTGGTGCCCCGGGTTCGCAATGGCGAATGCTGAGGCTTAAGCGAACGTACCAAGAGGCAGAGGACGAGGGAAGACCACTCGAAGACGTAAGTCGATCTGGTTCAAGCTGTTTTCGGGCACTGATTTTTTCAGGTCATTCGGGACCGTTGGGACTCGTGGGAACACTGGGAAGCTGCGCTCGCTGAACGCAAATGGCTCGACGAACGCGCGACTTCATCTTCTCAGCGCGGCCTGGGCGGACGCGGCTCTAACACTGGGTCTGCTGGAGGAAGCGCCGGAGAACGATACATGTTCAACACACCCACCGCCGACCTCTCCCGCTCTTCCTCACGCAATTCTTTCCGCAAACCAGGCGAGAGCGCGCCAACCACACCGGGTGCGGGACCTGCCACGGGCGCCAACGCAATGTCCGCGTTCAAAGGCCGAGTGGACGAATTGAAGGGCGCGACCAGGGAGGTTCGATCCGGGGTGCAATCTCCTAAGTCGAGCACGCCCATTCCGACTGTGATGGCGCCGGTGTTGCCGCCTAAACAGGGCAAGAAAAAGGCTGTGTTGTCGACTTCCGAGTTGAATAAGCTCCAGGCAAAGGCTTTGCGTGCCAAGCTAATGGGTGGAGGGGATGCCGATCGACTCCAAGCAGAGTACGACGAAGCTGTGCGTGCAGCTGCCGGCGGAGGGAGCGGAGATGAAAACGATCAAGAAGAGACAAGGGTCGAGGCGCTGCCTTCCATGGATGGACATGGCAGGTTATACGATGTTGGAATCGGAAAGGGCGATCCTGGACCAATTTTGCCCGGGAACAGGAGAAAGAATCAAGATAAGGTGGGCCTGGTTTTTTCTGCTCGTTCACCCCATGCTCATTTCTCCAGTTTGAGACTCGGGACCCTAAAACCGGAGAACTCTTACGTATCAATGCCGATGACGATACGCAGACTCTCTCGGACTTGCTCCGCGAGGAGCGCCTTGGTGGGGGTCCGGCAGACCAA
This sequence comes from Ceratobasidium theobromae, assembly GCA_037974915.1. Classification (NCBI taxonomy): domain Eukaryota; kingdom Fungi; phylum Basidiomycota; class Agaricomycetes; order Cantharellales; family Ceratobasidiaceae; genus Ceratobasidium; species Ceratobasidium theobromae. The sequence goes on along the minus strand of JBBBZN010000123.1, from coordinate 20,733 downwards.
AAGAACCTTGACGCGGCGCTCGCGGGGGCGATTGCCCGAGATGGAAAATACGAGGACGACTTGGAATATGTCGATGACAATGCGGAGCGTCTCGCAAGACGGAAGATGAAAAGTGACGCGATGAAGAGACAGTTTGCTATCCAAGGTCAGTTATTTTTAGTCTTGAGAATTTACGGGGGCTAATCTTATGTCTGGTAGACTATGCTCGCACCCAAAAGGTCCTTGCGTCGTGTGTGTACTGCCCTGGTAACCCGAACGATGAGATGGCACCACCTCGGGCGGGTGTAATTGCCATGGGCACTCGAGTCTACCTTGCGGTTACGCCCAATGAGGAGTTGGTTCCTGGGCATTGCCATATTGTTCCTCTGCAACACATGCTTAGTTCGCTCGAGGGCGACGACGATGTTTGGGACGAAGTGAAGGTAAGCGTATTGTCCCAGGGCGGAGGTTTAATAATTGCTTTGGCAGAACTTTATGAAGTGTTTGATGCGGACATTTGCCGAAGAGGACAAGGGTGTGATATTTTACGAGACTGTCATGTCTTTGCGACAACAACGTCATACAGTCATCGAGTGTGTTCCTGTGCCAAGGGAAGAGTTTACCGAACTTCCTGCATACTTCAGGGTATGTGCTCAGCGTAGCTTACGAACTTGGGATTTACACCACATTTACAGGAGTCGATACTTGCCTCCGAGTCTGAATGGTCGCAACACAAAAAGTTGATCGATTTTTCGAAGCGCCCTGGAGGGTTCCGTCGCTCGATGGTCCCCAATCTCCCATACTTTATGGTTCAATGGGATTACAAGGGTGAACAGGGGTACGGTCATGTCATTGAAGGGCGGGATATGGCGGACGACCCAGACGGTGATGTTGATGAGGGAGACAAGGGCGGTGGACAATTTCCTAGGTGCGTTTAATTAGATGGTGGGCCAAGCGCAGTGACCAATCAAGTGCTGGTCCTTTAGGTGGTTTGCGGGCGAGATCATCGGCAACATACTCGATATTGAACCACGTCGGTGGAGACGGCCTCGGAAGGAGGACTTTAGGATGAATGATCGTCGGGTAGAACAATTTAGGAAAAAGTTTGACAAGTACGATTGGACGAAGATGCTTGCTCAGTCGTAGCCAGCGGGACTATTCATCTATGGACGCAATACCTGTATCATTTGGCCATATAATCTATCCACCTGTCGCATTGTCAAACTTTGCTAAATGATGGTTCATTGTTGTTTGTAATACAAATGGGATTATGTTTTAGGCTTTTTGGCTGTTGCAAGTGTTAGATGGGTCGACTGATAGGCACAAAAGACTTACTTCCGTATTTACTGCGCGAAACGCGTCTGTTTGGAACTCCACCAAAGTCAAGTGCTCCTCGAATGATTTTGTATCTACAGCCCAGGTGAGATTATTCGACCGAAACAGTAAACAATTTACTCGCCTAACACCCGGTAAATCTTGCGTCCTTCCTCCTCGAATTAATACTACACTATGCTCCTGCAAGTTGTGTCCCTCTCCTTGGATGTATGCCAGGACAGTTTTGCCGTTTGTCAACTTGACACGAGCAAACTTGCGTTTAGCCGAGTTGGGTTTCTTCGGCTTCATAATGCCTACAAATGCGCATACTCCTTTGCGTTGTGGGCAGTTATTGAGTGCAGGAGCTTTTGTTCGAGGTTTTGATGATTTGCGAGCTCCACGCATTACTTGGTTGAGGGTAGCTAGCGTAGGTGATGTCGTGTGAATTTCTCGAGGATAGAATGGTGCTCTTGAGGCTAGCAAGGATGTGTGTGGTCTCAGATTGTTTATCTGGACAACATTACGTGTAGCAAGTGTAGGGGTCGAACGTAGGGAGAGTGAACCGAAGCGAGCAATGAGAGAGGTAGCCATGGTTCACCAGAATTGCAATTGTGGGATTAGTGTGAGTTAAGCGCCGAGAGCTCATCTCTCCAGCCACCACAACAATGTCGCGTCGAGTGAAAGCAGAAAAAGGCCTACGTGAGTCAACGGCGCGTCGATCTCAGCGCACAGAAACAGATTCGAATATGGACGACTCTCGCAACGAGCAAGACGATGAAGCAGCCAAGTTGGAGCGTGTTCTTGCTACGATCGCCAACTACCCAGACCAGCCTCTCGAACCGGGACAAGACGCCAAGTTGAGGGTTGCCTCGTCGGAAATCAAAGTGAACGAAAACTTGTACGCTCATGCTTTCGAGGATCTTCTTGATACGGCCACTATGTTGGCGGATGCAATACCATCTGACGAAAATCCGTTTGAAAATGCGGTAAGTGGTTGGCTAATTTGCGAGCGAAAACTTGAACCAATGATGCTCTAGGAAATGAAGAGAATCCAGAAATCATTGTTGGCCTTGCTAGACAGGCAGCATGAAGTCGAGCTTCATGTTGACACCCTCGACAACGATATCAGGAAGCCAGTGGCTGCAGGGCGACAAATTGTGAGCTCACATATCTGCTGTCCCGTATAAGACTCTGAAGCAATTTCCTTGCCCGTTAGGTTGATCCGGTTTCTATACTTGATGCCGGGTTCAAGAAACGCCTTGAAACATACCGCTCCCAAACTGCCAGGCAAAAGTATGCCAAATCGGCGACGTTCAAGAACTTTATCAGCAGCGTATGGGTAAGTACAAGTGATATTTCCTCAGAGCTCAAATTTACAAACTTTGGTATCTGACAGGAGAGCTACCAACCCGATGAACCAGCACCTGCCGTAACAGAGTTGTTGCCCCGCGGTGAGCCTCCAACACAGGTCATCCCAGCATTCTCTCATTTGGTCTCCAGAGGAAGGAGATGTAGAGGAATCTGATGACGAGATGGAAGTTGGTGGTGTAACCCAAGACTACAAATGTCCGATAACACTGCAGATATACACGGACCCGCTTACGTCGTACGTACCCGCGCTTTTGGAAAACATTTAATGACCACTGACTATCCACTGCTGGGTGCCCGTCTTTAGAACCGTGTGTGGGCACTCATATTCGGCTCTTGCGATTCGGGATTGGGTACGGTCCAATAACAAATGCCCCGCACAGGGTGAGCTTGTGTTTTTGTTTATACATGCTGCTCTCCTATATTCATGACGCACCCTTAGGATGCAATGCGAACGTCACTCTTGCAGTACTCAAGGAGGATAAGGCTCTTCAAAAGAAGGCGAAAGCAGCCCAGCGGAGAGCCGATAGGGACCGGGAGGAGACCGAGTCGGCGGAAGAGATCGACGACTGACGGGATTATATATCGCAAGGATACCCGCCTGGGCTAATACGTGTATAGCTACGATTTAGTTCGTGTTTATTCGTTTTTTCTACTTTTGTACTTTATTATATTCGCAAAGCTCATTCGTTAGTTGGGTTGAAAGCCAATCCGCAATCAATCAAAGTCAAAACATGGCCATGAGCTGGGTTTACAACACAGTTCTCATTAATAACACGTCAACTAAAATGTAGGAATAAAGTCCTGGATCCTGTCCCGCGCGTCCTGGGCGATACATTCTGCAATCCAAGTAATGCTACGAATCTCCTGCTCCTTGAGTTTAATGTAGCTGTAAAAAACGCCATACTGGAACTGTTGCAAAAAGGACAGCTTGTTGAAGTGCACCTCCGTCGCAAAGAATCGATCCTCCAAGGAAGAGGTCCCATCATCGTCTGCGCGCGCGCCAGAACCAGAAGGATCAAAGAACGCGCGATATGCCGGGACCGTTTCACAAACGGCTTTGACCGCCTCAATTTCATCTGCCTTTGCGAGTTGATTATTCCCAACAGGAAACAAGCGGCCGATGGTGGGGAAGAGCTTAGCTCGCTGTTCTTTGGAAAGATCCGTTCCGAAAGAGTTGATCGTAATGTTTATGGTCCGGCGGTCGGCCTCAAAACTCAAAATTCGATCCATAACTTCGGCTGTCGGGTCACCGAGAGATTGTGTGTACGCGTGGAAGTCTTCGAGGTACGCCTTGTAGAGCGTGTTGCGAATAATCTCAATGTTCAGGTCGTCTAGATCGGATGCAGAAAGACAATCACGGAAATATGGCGCTATAGCTGGGCTAAGAACTTGTTCAATCAACCGGAATTAATGCAACGTACCAAGTGGAGTTTCGACCAAAACTGTTTGGTATAGCTCCTCGACCGTCGTAGCAACACACAGGGCGGGCATAGTATCAAAGACGCCCAAAGGATGACACCTCTGCAACAACTCGTTTGTGTTTCGCTCATGCAAGGTGCCTGTAATGAGCAATACGACATTGTCTATCATATAAGCATAACTAAAGAAGAGTGTAAGGAACCGCCCGCAGCGGAAGTAACATAGGACGTACGTCATATATTCCAGGAATTTGCTCAGGGGCTCAACAGCATTGTCGCGCAAGTAGTTGAATTGGTCTACGAGCACCTGAGTGGCCTTCTCAGCAATGGTAGACGTAGAAATAGGGAGTGGTTCGTTGGCCAGGAAATTGCCGTAGTCGGTAGCAGCGAGTTGCATTCTAAAGTCTATTAGGGAAAATATGAGCTTTTGGGAAACTAAATCAGCAAGTTTGAACAAAACGCACCTTCAAGCGATTCACATTGTGTCAGGTTCGCGTAATGACTTTGCGTGAGCAACCCAGCCTTGTATCCTCGTAAGACCCCCTCGAGAAACCCGCTGGAAACCTATCATAAATTGAATAACCGACCACATAAATGATCCAAGGTCAACTTACATTGAAGAATAGGGCTTCCATGGCAGCTGCGGTGGTGGTTAGCACTCGGCCAATAACTCAAGGCCCAAGTCACGTGGACAGCAGGGTCGCAGTGGCTATGTCCTTAAAACTCGACAATCGAAATTCAGCTGTAATCATAACAGTAACTGATATTGGTGTCACCGTAAGTCCTGTACACGATTAACATGCCGAAAATGATGATTTATGAAAATCTATACCTGCATTTATCTTATGGGCTCGCTAAATGACAACGATAGCAGGATTGCACTATAAGCGCCCAAATAACACGAAGCTCGAGCAATATCTATAATTAATAGTTTAGCATAGTACACACCCAAATACTATCCAACTATATACACCTAACAGATTATTAATTACCGAATCTAGAGAGAGATCAAGATCATAAAAATCACGTGTTAAAGGAAGACGAAATGGAAGGATGACTCATTGTTAATTAAATGGATATAAGAACCTGGGTGCTGCTTCGAGTCACCCAGATTACAATCACCTCACTTTTTCAACAGCAAGTAATCTGTTCGCTTCTTCAAAAAAAATCTACTTACACATTCTACCACTTGTCGAACCAAAACATAGTACACTGGCAGCATCCATGGCGCCTCGCAGCAGGAAATTTATGCAGGTTGATGTATTCCCATCTTCCACGCCACTTTCAGGAAATCCTGTCGCAGTGGTCTTAGATTCAGAAGGTTTGTCGGACGAGGCTATGCAAAAGTTTGCATCCTGGACCAACTTGTCCGAGACCACTTTCATTGAACCCCCCAACGACCCAAGGGCCGATTACAAGTTGCGAATTTTTACTATGGCACGAGAACTACCTTTTGCAGGCCACCCAACCCTTGGAAGTTGCAGGGCGTGGTTGGAAAACGGTGGGAAACCAAAGAAAGAAGGAGAGATTATTCAAGAATGCGGAGTTGGACTCGTCACGATCAAGTCGGACCCATCTAGCGGTCGTCTGAGTTTTGCCGCTCCTGGCTTCATTCGGGAAGGCGATGTATCTCCGGAAGATTTGAAACCTATGTGCGACGCTATGGGTATCGACACGAGCGAGGTACTCCAGTGCCGATGGATCGATAATGGGCCGGGGTGGGCTGGACTGATCCTTAAATCAGCTAAAGACGTTCTTGCAATCAAGACGGATAGGATTAACCAGGGGAAGGGGATGAAATGGGGTGTAGTTGGCCCCTACCCGAAAGCAGAAGATCAGGTTCAACGTGCGCTAAGGAGCGATAGCCCTCACCCACAATCGGCGGATGAAGATGATGGTACTCCACACTTTGAGCTGCGCGCGTTCGCTCCGAATGAGGGCTTCATTGAAGACCCTGTGACTGGTAGTTTGAAGTGAGTTCAAGTATCCTGCATATATGCTATGCTAACAGTTTGCGCCAACTCTTAGTGCGGGTGTTGGAAAGTGGTTGATTTCGGGAGGTTTCGCACCTCAAACATACGTTGCGAGCCAAGGAACCTGCCTGGGGAGGGAAGGCCGTGTATATGTTACAGCGGATAAAGCTCTCGCTCAAGATGGCGATGTTTGGGTTGGGGGAGAAACGCGTGTATCCATAACTGGGATGGTCGCTCTGTGAACGTGGTTTATGTACGTACTAGTGTACCGCAAGGTGCCTGTACCACGTGTAATGTTCCACAGGTGCTCTGGAACGGAAATGAGTATGTGTTTTTTTGGCTTACGGTACATCAGTACAGTCATTACAGTTGGTCGAACCGAGGAATCCGGAGCAGATCGCACGTGCACGTGATCGCTTGACAATCCCGAACCTCGACCACCAAGCTCAGACATCCGTCGCATGCACACGCTTACTTTTCCATCCACATTAATATGCGTACCTGTGTATTTTATTATTATCCGAACATATTCATTTATTTTATCTCGGGTGCTGGTGTGGATTCTTTCGACTTACGCCGCTTTGTAATCCCAGACCACTCCGTGCGGCTTACTATCTTTTCGCAGCCGATTTCCAACGTTGTGCTTATTTCTGTGGGAGGTAAGACGGTTTTATTACTTCAATTCAAGCCATTTTGGTGGTATTCATTCACTCGCTGGCCTTGGAGTCGAGGCTTCTAATAGGATCACGCCATTCCCACTTCCCATCGCAACATAGTTTTATCCACACTTGAGTCTGTCATATGACGTGCTAGGGGCTGAATATTTGTGGTGCCATTAGCTCACTAGATAAAAGCTTGAGAATGTTCCTTCTTTTCGTTGCAGCTATGACTTCCAACCACCCGCCTCCTCTCACGATGAAACAGAGTTTGAACTCAAGTCTAGTTGAAGAAATCTCGCAAGGGAGTGAAGAAAACCGAGATCGTAAGCTATTGAGGAAGGTTGATCTGCAGTAGGCGATCTACATTTCATAGTCCTGTTGAAAACTTAAACTTAAGTACACCCAGCCTACTACCGATACTGACGCTACTTTACTTGTTATCATTTTTGGATCGGTGAGCTGGAGCATATAACTATTGACATACATAATTGCTAACTTAACCTGTCTGGTGTTTGGCAGTGCGAACATTGGTAATGCTAAGTAAGTTTCTCAGTTTGTCGAGCGCGCCCGTCATTTATCCTGGTAAATTTGACAGACTAGATGGTTTAACGACGGTGTGTTGCACTTCGTATTTTGTGGGCCGGCTTCTCATCTGCCGAACATGAAGGATATTGGGGTACAAGGAGCGAACTATAACACCGCGTTGGGTACGCCATAAATATTAGATGTTTCTGTCTCGAGCATGAACATTTTCGTTCAGCGTTATACTTTGTTGGGTATGTCCTTTGGGAAGTCCCCGCGAACATTGTGCTAAAAAGATTTAACCCAAAAGTCTGGTGAGTAAGTTCCGTTGGGGGCCATTGGGGGCCAATGCACTGAATGTTCATGCCGTAAAGGCTCCCAACTCTAACTTTAGCCTGGGGGATCGTCTCGATATGTCAAGGATTTGTTAAAAACCAAGCTGGGCTGTAAGCTGTGAATTTGACGTGCCTAAGGGTATTATGCTTACTGATTAGCGTAGGTTTGCTGTACGTTTCTTCCTTGGAACGACGGAGGCAGGGTTGTAAGAGCCCATTCGGCCAGTCATCGTAGCCACGGCGGGTTGATAAAAGTCATTACGCAGGTTTCCCGGTGTGATATACGTATTCTCAGTATATTATAGAAGGTATGTGTTGGTACGTGAAATAAACTAATTAGGAAAACTAATGTAGAGGAAGGCGTGAACGGCATTGGCGGGTAGCGGTCTTTTTCGGCGGAGCTGCAGTTTCAGGTGCATTTGGGGGTAGGTTTCCCTAAGTATATAGAGTTCAGTCGCGCTGATGATGCCTTGAGGCATACTTGCATGGGCCATTGGTAAAATGGGAGGCATTGGTGGGCAACCAGGCTGGGCATGGTGGGCAAACTTTTTCCCTAGGCTTGATGCTCATCGACGCTGACCAGATGTAACGATAGGATATTCATCCTCGAGGGGATTATTACAGTTTTTATCGCGATCGCAGCCTATTGGCTTGTCCCCAATTGGCCGGATCGAGCTTCTTTCCTAACTCCAGAGGAGAGAGAGAGATTGATTGAACGGTCGAAGCTTGATTCTGCTGGGGTTTCCGAACAGTTCAGATGGTAATTGTGGTATTCTGGTTGCTTTTTGCACAGCCTAATGGATAAATCTTTAGGTCCGACGTTCGCCGGGCTCTGGGAGACCATTTAGTTTGGGCATATGCGTTACTTTTCCACGGCTTTGCGTAAGCACATAATACCCAAGTCTTGATTAGTTTGGATAAACTGATCCCTATCAGTTTTGTGCTGTATTCACTGTCGCTCTTCTTGGTTCGTAGGCCGGTTCACTCCCTTTAGAGTTTATTGCATGGTTAGTTGATTGGCTTTCCATTTTAGCCGACAATTATTGTCGGGCTGGGGTACGCGTCATGGGAAGCACAGCTACTCACCGTGCCTCCTTATGCTCTGAGCGCAATCAGGTTCGTTAACGCCATGCTCTTGATCTTTCGAATTAATGTCTCATTTTCTCCGCTAGTATCGGAGTTACAGCGTGGCTGGCGTCCATTTACAACAGACGCGCAGTATTTATCATTGGATCGGCAATCATTGGAATCATCGGTAGGTGGAAGATTTGACTGCAGTATTGGTTCAACCTGATTGATTATCTAGGATACATTTTATTGCTTGCGACTCATTCCGGTGCGTGCTCCAGTTTGACACGCAAGCAAGCAGAGTTAAAGTGATCTGCGTATTTACAAAGCTGGGCGCCAGTATGTAGGTGTGCACCTTGCCTGTGTGAGTGGGGCGCACGTATTATATCCAGCTCGAAGAACGCCTTTTAATCAAATCTCGGATTTTTAGGCAGGGGTATACACAGGAAATGCGCTGCTACTGAGCTGGCCAGGAGAGGTTGGTAATCGCTTGATGTATGCGCCCATCCATTCCACTCAATGGTGCCAACAGAACGTCGCCCCCCAAACTAAACGTGCCGTCGCAGTGGCAATGCAAATTAGCATAGGAGACCTAGGAGCAATCGCGGGTGTGCTGATTTACCGGCCCGAGTGGTCTGCGCACCAGTTCCGCAAACCACACATCATTTCCATTGGTTACCTGGTATTTGCCTTGGCTGTGACGATATGGTTGTGGGTGTGGATGGCGCGTGAGAATCGGCGACGGGATGGACTGATCGCAGGAGAGGAGAAAATCTTTGTGGAACAAGAGCACGCCGAAGAGTGGGCGAACCAGGGGGATAGGCATATTGCTTGGAGATATCACATTTAGGGGACAAATTAAAAAGTTGACCTTGGTAGTTTGAGCCAATCTCCGTGTCCCGAAATCCTGGATGGACAAAATGTGTAGCAGGGGAATTTCAAGGCTGAATATATAGAATTACTGGTGGCGAGTAACATCAATCCTAATGAAGCGTTCGTATGTGCCGGCATATCGGTACAAAGCGGGCGTGTGCGACAAATTTGGCACAATGCGGTCGCCACCAGAGAACCCTTGTCTCATGTTAAGGCCAACCGTTATTTTCCTGCATTGTGATAGAGGTGGCGAGAGAAGTAGGTGAAATAAGCTTCGGTTAGAGTAAACGTGTGCAGGGTGATGTTCGCGCCTTCACATCATAAATCGATCGCGGACCTCGGACCCGCGGAGACAATGACTAAACGGTCTCAGAGTCCGGGATCGGAAGAATCCGGCCTCAAGAACTTTATGTCCGAGCGGGGTAGTGTTAGACGCATACAAATGGAAAAATAGGTTGAAAGGGCTTGACCCGCCTGCTCGGCGCGAAATGCTGGGAAGTTCTCCGGGCGCTTCAGGAAGTGCATACAATGTAGTCATTGATGATCGATTCGGGGGAACCAAGCCGAAAACAATATTTGCCCAGTTATATATGCACCTCCGAGATCAGAGCGCGATCGAGAACGGGGTCCTAGGGCAGAGCTAACCCTAACGTTGTCTCTTGTAATGCGCACGTTCACTCTGGGTCGGGCCGCCTCATTTGAGGCCGGAATCAGATGAGCCGGGAGGACCCTGTGAAGATCCGATTGTCTCCACCAAATTCCCACGGGTCTCCACCCAGGCTATATATACGTTCCCAGGACACTACTTTCTGCACTCGCAACCGATCCCTAGTACACTATCATGACTTCTCTCGAACAACTCAAGCAGACTGGCACTATTGTCGTCTCTGACTCGGGCGACTTTGAGAGTGAGCAGAAATAAAGTTCCGACTAATCTCGTGCTGAGTTGTCTATAGGCATTGGTGTCTACAAGCCCCAAGATGCGACTACGAACCCTTCGTGTATGTGCTACTCAGCTTCAAAATGGCCGTTACTCACAATGCCATAGTGATTTTGGCGGCTGCCGGGAAGGAGAAATATATGAAGTACATCGACGCTGCTGTTGCCGAAGCCAAGGCCACTGGCCTCACTGGCGATGAGCTCGTTGAGGCCGCGACCGACAACGTCGTATGTTATGTCAGCAACAATATAACGAACACTTCTAATGGCACATTAGCTTGTCGCATTTGGCACAGAGATCCTCAAAATTGTACCTGGCCGCGTCTCGACCGAGGTTGATGCCCGCCTGTCCTTTGACAAGGAGGCCACCAAGGCCAAGGCCAAGAAGCTCATCCAACTCTACAAGGCCAAGGGTATCGACAAGAAGCGTATCCTCATCAAGATTGCCTCCACCTGGGAGGGTATCCAGGCTGCCCGCGAACTGGAGCGCGATGAAGGCATTCACTGCAACTTGACCTTGCTCTTTGGTTTCGGCCAGGCAGTTGCATGTGCAGAGGTATGTGATTCTGGTGTGTTTTCCTACAGAGCGTGCTTGACAATATTGAATAGGCTGGCGTCACCCTCATCTCGCCCTTCGTCGGTCGTATTCTCGATTGGTACAAGAAGAGCACCGGAAAAGACTACCAGGGCAAGGAAGACCCCGGTGTACAGTCGGTCACCAAAATCTTCAACTATTACAAACAACATGGTTATAACACTATTGTCATGGGTGCCTCTTTCCGCAACGTAAGTGTTTCTGGCATGTTTATCACATTTACTAAAGGTTACGCTACAGACTGGGGAGATTAAAGCGCTCGCAGGCGTTGATTACCTTACCATCTCTCCCAACCTCCTCGAGGAGCTCAATACTTCGAATGATCCCGTGCCCAAAGTTCTCGTTGCTGAGACCGGTAAGTTTGCCGCCTATCCCCAGCCAAACAGGGTATTAACCCGTGATTGTGTTAGCTGCAACTGGCGCCCCGATCGCCAAGGTTTCGTTCATCGACAACGAACCCGAGTTCCGGTGGACTCTGCTCGCTGACCAGATGTCATTCGAGAAACTGCACGAAGGTATCCGCAAATTCGCCGAAGACGGCGAGGCCCTCAAGGCGGTCCTCCGCAAAAAGCTTGGTCTATAAGGGACTGAGCCATTATATGTATATTTGTTACTCATTTGATGTATTAAATTTATCAAGTATAAATTTCGTTTTGTTGGCCGGGCGCTTGCGCGTCGGTGACGGGATGACATAAGCTTCGGCTCTAGAAGGTGCTGGAGTGCCGTAGAATACGCGTCATCGTGCCACTTCCATATATATATAGATTCGTTCTTTATAGACGGGCAACCATAAGTAGAGTAATGTCCAAGGTTCAGCTCTATGTATACGATTTGTCTGGAGGGTTGGCAAAGGCCCTCTCATTGCAGGTCGGTTGAAGACGGTTCGGGAATATGACTGGATCCTAGGCTGATGCCTTGCCTTGACACGTGCAGATGACTGGGAAGCAAATAGATGGGATCTGGTGCGTAAAAGGCGTGGCTAAAACGTCTGTTCTGATGGCAGGAAAGGCATACTTCGGTTGTGGTGTTTGGAAAAGAGATATTTTATGGACAGGTATGTCCGGCTTGGGTTTAACAAGTATTTATTTGACTGTGACATGTAGGGAATCGGCATCACGGCGCCAGGTCGATCGCACGTCAGTTTCCTGGTTCGCACTTTTATTTGCTATGCTCATTCAAAGAACAGCATGGCAGACCCCTTCAAATAATTGACTTTGGCGAAACTGCTATTGACGAAGAGACGTTCAACGATTATTTAAATGAGATTAGGGAACATTATACTGCTGATAAGGTGTGTCGTTCCGTATTTGCTGTTGGCTGTGGTCTCACTAGCAAGGTAGTATCATCTTCTAGGTCTGTGGGACGTCACCGCAGAAGTAGACTGGTATTCTAAGCGTAAAAATAGATTTTAATTGCAACTCCTTCACCAATGACGTGATTGGATTCTTAACTGGGCAGCATATACCTTCATGGATACGCGGTGAGTTTTCGAACGGATCGCTGGTTTATAATCTCTGATAAACCGGCCTAGACCTACCTGCCGACTTCCTCTCCACACCATTCGGAGCCTCGCTCAGGCCTACAATCGACAACATGTTTCGTCGTCCTACGCCCGGAACCACTCCTCCTAGGGTTGCGACGCCCCAAATGGCAACCCCGGGTGCGGGTATTTCAGATCTATTACTCCAAGCTGTCGCACAACGCGCTACTGCGGCGTCGAGCGCTCCAGCCGTAACAACTGGCTCGTCCAATCCGGAATCTTCGACGGTCGCTGCGCCAGTGCAGATATCTACCAATCCTGCCTCGCTCAGTTCGTTAATTCAGTCCCACAAAGTCGCCGTTATCTTCTTCACGTCTTCCGGATGTGGGCCGTGCCGCATGATCGAGCCTACGTTCGAGGATCTGGCAAGCGAGAAGGCTGGACCGGATGTTGCGTTTGTCAAAGTTAGTTTGGATATGCCAGGGGGAGCGGAAGTGGCTGGCCGGTGGGGCGTGAGCGTAACGCCGACGTTTGTAATGTGCTTGGGCGGTGAGAAGGTGGGTGAACTTTGAATTGCGCTTGTAAAATAGGGTGACGAACATTCCTTAGAATGACGAATTGAAAGGCGCGGATCGAGGGGAGCTGAAGATGAGAGTTGATATGCTTTTATACCAGGCATTCCCTCGTAAGCGGAAATGAGCGTGCGAGAGTTAGCGTCTTTCTGATCGTTCAATCTAGCCCACCCTCATCTGGCTTTGAAAATTCCAGCCTTGCGAGCGTTGTCGACCCAACCTATTGTTTATGAGCAAGTTCCCGATATAGCTAAATTACTTGCGAAACTGCAAGATACGGCCAAGTCTTTGGGATTTTCAGAGTACTCGAGCATCGCCGCCATGGCCAACATATTGCGGGTGCCAGGCAGTGGTTCGATTAACGAGAGTGTGGCTACCAATTTTGCCAAGGCGTCCGATGCTTTCGTTACGGTAGCTTCTCCACAGGACCTATTCCCACTGCTCGACGTTTGGAGGCTAGCCCTCTTGAACGAAGGTTTTGCAACCAAATGCGCGTTGGGGAGCTATGGTTTAATCAACTTGGTGACAAAGGTTTCGAACCATGTTCGAGAACTAGGAGCGTCGGCACCCAAGGCGCTCGCTCTCACAAGCTTACGGCTCCAATCGAATATTTCATCCAATGCTGCATTGCTCAGGCATATTACGGCTCAGCGGGATCACAGGGCGAGCTTTACTCAGATTGCAATTGCCGGACTGCTCCATCAAGACACTGGAGTCAGGACCGCTGCTTCGACCCTCGTGTTCAATATTGGGACGCATTTGCAAAGGTCGAGGAGACAAAGCCCAACAAGGCCTGATCCGGTTGAGGATGGTGACTGGGAGGTTGAGATCGTGACTGCGATTATCGAGGCACTGTCCAGAGAGTCTGATGCTGGTATTGGTGAGTATGCAATGTCACCTGGGTAGACGTTGGTGAGACTGATTCGGTTGAATACAGTCCACCGGTTAGTTTCGGCGTTTGGTTTCTTTGTCATGCTTTCACCCTGGTACTCGGAACAAACGGGTCCATTACTGGAGGTATTAGAATCCAAGGGTACGCTCGAGAGAGTTATGAGTGGGGTTACGGACCCAGAAGTCAAGAAGTTGGGAAAGGAGTGTATGCTGTTATGTGATTCTCCCAATGTAACATCGTAACCACTGGTTATTTCGTTAATCTATTTCATAACGCTGCTTATCGTCACGTGACAAATTGTTCCCTCTCCACTCTCCATGTCTGAACTTGAGCGATATATCAGCGACCAGTCACTTAGCGTGAGTATCGAAATTTAACTGGAATCGACATTCTTTTAACTAGGCGTGAAAGCTTTTTGGACTCTCAGACCAGACCACCACCGACTTTGTTATTGCGTCAGGTGAGTTGTTCCGCCACATTTAAGTAAACGGACTCAACAAATAAGATTTCGGTAGCCTCTAAATCCAAATCTGCCGAGGCCCTCCATGCTGTCTTGAGTCTTCCCGATACCGCTCACGCGCGGCAATTTGCCCAGGAGGTTTTTGCTCGTGCGCCTCGTAAAACCAAGAGTAAGCATGGTGCTTCAGATACCCGTCGGGATGCGGAACAAAAAATCAAGGAGATGCGCGCCAAAAATTTCGGCTTTTTGCTCGAGGATGATATTGCTGCCGCCCCTCTCCCCAGCAAGAAGGGCTCCAAGCGGAAAGAATCCGAACCGTCTGGGGTCGAGATGAAAACGTCCGGGAAGAAGGACAGACATACACGGAAGCGCGATGCAGATGGGCGGGACTGGGAGAGCGATGAGGAGGAAAAGGAGAGGAAGCGACGACGAGAACTGGAGGAAATGGAGTACGAGGATAGGGCACGAGCTGCGTCGGACGAGGATGAAGAAGAGCTGGTCGACGAGGAGACGCGAAAAGAGGAGGAACGACTGCGGGACGCTAAAGAGCGCGACGAATTTGCCAAGCGCGTACGGGATCGAGATCGAGACAAGACGAAAAAGGTCGTGGAGGACAAATCGTCGAAGAATTCTGGGGCTGCGGCCGAGGCGGCTCAGCGTCGTGCTTTGGCTGACGATTCTGATGCACGTGTAGCAGCAATGCCAGGACTGCGAGAACGATCAAGGCAGGAATATCTCACAAAGCGAGAAATCCAACAAATCGAGCTCCTACGCAAGGAAATCGCGGACGAGGAGGCCCTTTTCCGTGGGATGAAGATGACCAAGCGAGAAGAACGAGACTTGGAGTATAAGAAGGAGGTCTTACGCCTAGCCGAGGATCGCATGAAGATTAAGGACAAGTACGACGGCTATCAGTTACCTGACGACTATATTACAGAACAGGGCAAGATCGACAAGAAGAAAAAGGAGAACGTGCTCTACCAACGTTATGAGGAGGCCAAGGAAGGGCAATTCGTGACCGACGTTGACCAATGGGAGGAGGCGCAGGCGAAAAACAGCACGTTCAAGTCTGGTGCACTGGACAAGCCAGAACTGGTTGACGAGTACGACTATGTCTTCGATGAAAGCCAAACTATTCAATTCGTGATGGATAAGGTCATGAAGGGGGAGGGCTCGATGAACGATAAAGATGCTGCATTACGTGCCCAGATCGAAGAGGCTGAAAAGAAAGGTGGGTTGTATATTCGTTGGTGGAGTGGCACTTCTGACAATGCAGTAGCTCAATCGATTGATCAAACTCGCAAGTCCCTACCGATTTATACTTATCGTGAACAACTACTGGAGGCGATCGGGGCCCACCAGGTTCTCATCGTTGTTGCGGAGACCGGCTCTGGGAAGACGACTCAACTTCCTCAATATTTACACGAAGCCGGCTACACGAAAGGGGGCATGAAAGTTGGTTGCACCCAACCTCGCCGTGTTGCCGCCATGAGTGTTGCTGCGCGCGTTGCCGAAGAAATGGGGACCAAGGTTGGCTACGAGGTTGGGTACTCTATCCGGTTCGAGGATTGCACAAGTGACAAGACGGTCCTCAAATACATGACAGACGGAATGTTATTGCGAGAGTTCTTGACGGAGCCAGACTTGGCTGGGTATTCGGCATTGATCATCGACGAGGCTCATGAGCGAACGCTTAGCACAGATATTCTGTTTGCGTTGGTTAAGGTGGGTGTCTTTACCCTGTCTGTTGTGTTGTTTTTACAACTTGATATTAGGATATTGCACGATTCAGGCCAGAGTTACGCCTCCTGATCTCCAGCGCGACTATGGATGCCAAGAAATTTAGCGGATACTTTGACGATGCACCTATTTTCTATGGTGCGTGAATTCAACCTCGTGATTTAACTGTCTTCTTAATTGCCCCATACGAATAAAGTTCCTGGTCGTCGTTACCCGGTCGATATCCACTATACTCCCCAACCCGAAGCCAATTACTTGCACGCTGCCATCACCACAGTTTTTCAGATACATACGACTCAGCCACGTGGGGATATTCTTGTGTTTTTTACGGTAAGCGTTTATTATGAAATTTGCGCTCATATTATTTATACGTCGTGATAGGGACAAGACGAGATCGATGCGGCAATGGAGAATTTGCAAGAAACTGCGAGAGCGTTAGGCAACAAGGTAGCGGAATTGATCGTATGCCCGATCTATGCAAACTTGCCGAGTGAAATGCAAGCCAAGATATTCGAGCCGACACCGGAAGGCGCGCGAAAGGTGCGATTATCGCGATGTAATACCTCGTGCAAAGGTGGCCTGACTAGTAATATAGGTAGTCTTGGCCACCAACATTGCCGAAACTTCTATCACCATTGATGGCGTAGTTTTTGTTATCGACCCGGGATTTGTCAAACAAAATTCGTATAATCCTCGAACAGGTATGGCTTCCTTAGTTGTGGTCCCGGTTCGTGCATTCATTACTACGCACAGTTGCATCACCCATTCTAACCGAAGTGTCTCCGTACTCCAGTGCTCTCGTGCATCTGCAAATCAGCGCGCTGGTCGAGCTGGCCGGATCGGGCCCGGCAAAGCGTTCCGATTGTACACGAAGTGGGCGTACTCGAACGAGCTGGAGGAGAACACTGTACCTGAAATCCAACGGACGAATCTCGGCATGGTGGTTTTGCTCCTCAAGTCATTAGGTATTAATAACTTGATCGAATTCGAATTCATGGACCCTCCGCCCGGCGAGACACTCATACGAGCGCTGGAGTTGCTCTACGCGTTAGGGGCACTGAATGACAAGGGCGAGTTGACAAAACTTGGGAGGAGGATGGCCGAATTCCCGGTGGATCCAATGTTGAGCAAGACTATTATCGCGAGTGAGCAATATTCGTGCACGGATGAAGTATGTTTTGGGTCAAAGAGCATTCCGGAAGGATACTAACCCCGTTGGCTCAGGTATTGTCTATCATCTCGATGCTCTCAGAGTCATCCTCGCTATTTTACCGCCCAAAAGATAAAAAGATGCACGCGGACAAAGCCCGTCAGAATTTTGTCAAGCAAGGCGGAGACCATTTCACTCTGCTCAATATTTGGGAACAATGGACGGAGACAAACTATTCGCAGCAGTGGTGCTATGGTGAGTGTACATTACTCATTCCGGTTTCGAGCGACTCACGCAGCGGGTAGAAAACTTTGTGCAATTCAAAAGTCTCTCACGTGTACGAGATATCCGGGACCAATTAGCGGGGCTGTGTGATCGAGTCGAGGTCGTGATTGAGAGTAACCCCAACTCGAACGATATTGTACCGATCCAAAAGGCGTTAACGTCTGGCTACTTTTACAATACGGTTGGTTTATTTTAATACGGGTCTGGTAACACGCTAATTCGGCGGCTATCTATAGGCTCGGCTACAGAAGAGTGGGGATTCCTATCGGACACTCAAGACGAATCAGACGGTGCATATTCATCCGTCATCGAGTTTGTTCCAGGCACAACCCCCGATCAAATTCGCATTGTATTACGAGTTAGTAATGACGAGCAAGTCCTATATGCGACAGGTGATGGAGATCAAGCCGGGATGGTTGCTCGAGGTTGCTCCACATTTCTTCAAGTAAGCGACTGGGGTGGATTACTTACTGGCTCGTGCTGACCCTATTCATCAGACCAACCGACCTTGAACAACTTGGTGGAACGGACAAGAAAATGCCAAAGATGGTCGGAGCTAACGCGCCCATACAGTAGTTTGTTTCATTTCACAGTTTTCAATACACGAGATTTAGTTACTCAGATTAGGAAATGGTCACTTTGGTCTTGTAGAATGCCACATAGCTATAGGGAATGTATGAGCTTGGATGGATCGAAGATTACAGTAGTCGTGCGACTTGCCCTTTAATATTGGCAGCGGCATCTTTTGTGTTAGGGTAGTACCTGCGAGAGTTGGTAAGAGAAGAGGGATTCAGTTATATTCCTTGGGCTTACCAAGCCCCGTCCTGGATGGTCTTGCCATCAGCTTCAATGTTATAATAAGAGGCTACACCCTTCCACGGGCAAGTTCTATATAATAGACAATAAGTATAGACAGGTGCGCGACGTATTTACATACGTATGGGTGTTAGATTCTTTGAAATATTCCTTACTAATTGAGTCAGGGGGGAAGTAATGATTTCCTAGATGGAGAATCGATCAAAAAAGCCTGAGTTTGGCAATCGGGAATTCCCACCTTCCACAAATACCGTGTCGTCGCTCTTGGCGAGCACGACGCTGGATGCGCCATCAGTGACTATATATGTATCAGTAAACAAGGACCCACTCTCCAACTGTAACTTGAGGCATGATGGTTGTGAAGACTGGGGCGTTTCTGAAGGTGATGATGTCAGCGCGCGCTTGCCATGTGCACACGAACAGATGACAAAGACTCCCTCCAACCATCAACTCTCGACGTTCTCCGGGCTCTGTCGCTCGCGCTCTCCTGAATATCCCGTATATATCACTTTGACATATTACTCTGATTTCTCAGAGTATACGACCGCGCTGGTCCACCCTTTGGTGGGGCAGAGATAATGCACTCTGCGTCCAAATGGCAGAAACCAATGGTAGCCAACTCTGTGATTGCCGGCGCTGGAGCAGGTTGACTTGCATTTCGTATGTCTTGACTCTGTCTGATTATTGTGCTAGGTCTCGTCAGCAGCATTGTGACTTGTCCGCTCGACGTCATCAAAACCAAGCTCCAAGCACAGAGCATTGCACACGGCAGCCACGGATACCAGGGCATACAAGGTGTGTTAGCCCCCCAACCTCTCACTGACGCTGAGACTCTATAGGCACAATCGCCGCTATTCTCAAACACCAAGGGCTTCGCGGTCTCTACAGAGGCCTTGGTCCAACGATCCTGGGATATTTGCCAACATGGGCTATATACTTTTCCGTGTACGACGAGACCAAAAAGCGCCTCGGAGACAACGAATACAACGATCCGTCGCTAAAAGGTGAATCCCTCCGATTCTGTCGCGTCGCCTCGTAAGCTGAGGTATCCTCAGATGGGTATACCGGGAAAAGGAAATCTTGGGCGACACATATTATAGCCGCTATGACCGCGGGCGCATCAGGGAGTATTGCCACAAGTCCGCTGTGGGTTATCAAAACACGATTCATGGTGCGTCGGCTTTCAAGCCCATGATATCACATGACCATGATCGTACGACAGACCCAACCTCAGGACGAATCACCATATCGACATACCTGGGACGCGTTCAGAACGATTTACCGTACCGAGGGATGGCGAGCGTTTTATCGAGGCCTCTTTCCAAGTCTTCTCGGCGTCACTCATGTTGCGGTTCAATTTCCGCTATACGAACAGCTGAAGCACTGGTTTGGTACGCATCGCTTTCTTACCCCACTGGGGGCGGCCGAGCCCTAATACCTCGTCGAACAACTAATCAGCCGATAGAAACGGTGTTTCGACCATGCAATTATCTACTGGGACTATACTGCTATGCTCGGCGCTTTCCAAAATGACGGCCTCGATCGCCACGTATCCTCACGAAGTGATTCGCACACGGCTCCAGATACAGCGAAACCCCCATAGTGGAGCTCTGACCGATACACGTACCTATCGCGGGTTTGTGCAAACAACACTGAGAGTTGTTCGACGCGAGGGTTGGAAGGGTCTTTACAAGGGATTATCAATTAATCTGGTTCGCACTGTTCCTAATAGTGCAGTGACACTAGTAACGTAGGTGCAAACTCATTAACTGATATTTTAGAACTAACCTGGCTATTTCAGATATGAACTACTTATGCGTCAATTGTCTACCCATCACTAATCCTTCCCATGTTGACTTTGATTGATGAATTGTGGTTCAATCACTGGTTTAAATGTAGAAATGCTGGGGTTATACTGCAGTAGGTGTTCCTACAGCACCTGAGTAGATAGTAAGAGTATGTTTGGAAGATAATCAATCAGCTACATAGAGATATCATTTATACCAAGAAGGAATATGCACAGGAACTTGTAGGTGGATAAAATTGAGTGAATCTGAGTTTTATTGAAGCATAATTGTGTGTTTCATGGGAGATTGTTATGTGACAGCTAACATATGCTCTCTAACAGTTATATTCCATTAATCTGAACAAGGATGTGTCCTGGGCCTGATGTTTGTGTATGTGCATTTATTGCACATTTTCTGTATATTTCTTACCGTCCTTACAAATGTGATTCCCTCAATATCCACTTTTACTTTAAGTTATGCATATAGTTAAATAGAGTAAGATACA
>JBBBZN010000122.1:0-39878 GCA_037974915.1 Ceratobasidium theobromae | reverse complement strand
AACGTGGTAAGGCCTGCACCTGCTGTAAGCGCATAAGTGCTGTCTACTGAGACCTGACAGATGCAACACTTCTTCTACATGTCCAACATGTTCTTCACAATTCTGGGAGAAAATCAAAATATCATCCAAATAAACAATAACAGTAATATCAATCAAATCTTTAAACAAATCATTCATAAATCTCTGAAATACAGCTGGGGCATTGGTCAAGCCAAAGGGCATCACAGTGTACTCAAAGTGGCTGTGCCTTGTGTTGAATGCTGTCTTCCATTCATCCCCTTCCTTGATCTGCACATTATTGTAACCCCAACGAAGGTCCAATTTCGTAAAGATCTTTGCATTCTTTAATTTGTCTATTAATTTGTCCTGTCAGGGGAGAGGATAACAGTCTTTGACAGTAATTTCATTAAGTTTGCAGAAATCCACAACTAGGCGCAGTGATCTGTCTGATTTCTTCACAAAAAACACAGGAGCTGCCACTGGGGACTGGCTTGGCTGGATTTTTCCTGTACTAAGCTCAGCATCAAGATATTCCTTCAGGGCCTTGTCTTCTGCAGGCATCATTGGGTAAATGGGCTGGTAAGGGACCTCCTTGCCTTCCTGCAAGGGAATGTTGCAATCGTATGACCAGTGTGGTGGTAGTTGCTTGAACTCTTCCTCTCCAAACACTGAGAGGAACTGATGGAATTCTTCTGGAACCTGACATCTGGCTACTTCGATCAGATCCACATCACTCTCCATTGTCATTAAGCATTCCACCATGTCATCCCATCGTACACTGGCCTGGAAACCTTCCTCCACATGTGAGAGCCAGGGTCCTCCTATTTCAATGTGCAGCATGGACCAGTCTATTCTGGGGTTTGCTTCTTGTAACCAGGGGATTCCCAGGATTAGATCCTGGTCTCCCAAAGGCATAGCCAGGGAGGTGGAAGTAAATGTATGTCCCTTGGCTTCAAAGGTGAGTTCCATGCTGTCCCATATTCTGCTCTGTAATGTTTTCCCATCAATGGCTTGCACCAATTTTGGCTTGTTCAACTTGATGCAGGGAATCTTATGTTTCTCCACAATGGAGTTTGAGATGAAGTTGGCTGATGAGCCTGAGTCAATAAGGGATGTTTGAATGTCTGTGATTCCTGATACTTTGAGATGCAGAATGGGGCACATATTGTTATTCGCAGTGCAGCCAATTACAGTCTCTAAGTTACAAGTCTCTTTTGGCAATGCATACACAGGGGTGCAGGGCCTCAGTCTTTTCCTGAATCATTATCTTTTTCCTCCATAATTTCTCCCACTTTCCCTGATTCCTTCTTGGTATCCTTCCTATCCCACACCCACATTAACCAACCAGAGTTACAGTCCTTTGTGAGGTGGTTCTTCCATCTGCACTTGATGCATTTTCCTTCTTTCCTTCACTTCTTGATGACTTTGGTGGGCACTTGTTTGCACTCCCCTTGAGGTGTAGCTTTGCCCTCCATCCTTGGTTGGTTGTTTTCCTGTCATGTAGCCCTATAGGCTTCAAAGAGTGTATTATCAATTCAGCAGGCCAGGCTCATCAGTTCATCCAAAGTACATGGGTCCTGGACCAGAGACATTTTGATAAGCCTCAATCTGATATTGTCTTTGAGGCCACACCTATATTCTGCCATCAACACCTCCTGTCCCCATTCAAGATCCACCATAGTAATTCTGAAGTCTGTGGTATAATCATTGGCTGACCCTTTTTGGTTAAGGGAATGGATCTTTCTCTCTGCAATCTGCTTAGCAGCTGGGTCGGTCCATTGTTCCAGAAACCCTGCTTTGAAATGCTGCCAATTGTGTGTCATAGTCTCAGGAGTATTATTTTGTAACTTCCTGAGGTAATACTGCCCCCATTGATCTGGTTGCCCATCCTTTAGGTTCATGAGGACAAATAGAATTTTGGTTCTGTCATCCAGGAAGGAGCTAGCTTCAGCTTGGAAGTATGCTTTGCAATGATTGATGAAATGCTTGGCATGGGGTCCTTTCTTTCCTTTGAACGCATCTGGTTTAGGAATTTTAGACTTTGGTTGGCTCAAGGATCCTCCTGGTGTCATTGATGGAGCCCTGGTTGCTGTGCAAGCTATAGATTCTAGCAGAGTTCCTAGTCCCTTATTAATGGCTTCTGCCATGGAGTTGGCAATCTCCCCCATAAACACCACCATTTTGTCATTGTCACTTGTTTCGGGGTCTCAGTACACCTGAGAAAAAGATCTGGGAGCATCTGCCTGTCCCTTCTCTTTTGAGGATGTCCAGTCAAAGAGTGACATTCCCACAGACTCAGTTGGGCTAGGGGGTTCTTCAATTTTAACCTCAGTGCATCCCCTAGTAGCATCTGGGGTTTGAGATCCCCTGATCAGGTCCAGTTGCCTGGGAGGTGTATTTGGATTTTCAGCCAACACTTCCTTAACTGTGCTAGCAGTCATCCCTGGCAAGTTTTCCTGGAGATTTATGAAATCTGCTTGAATGTCTCAGACAATATTGATTACCCCTTTCATATGGAGTGCCTCAGAGGTATTAGGGTTTGTGTAGCTGAGAATAGCGCAATGTAATTGTTTAAGTTTGGTTTCAAGGGTCAATATTTGCACCTGATCACTATCTGTAATGTGGGCAGGGGTAGGTGGTTCTCTTGGGATGGTGGCCTCAGGCCCAGTTGAGCTATCAGGGATTTCGATGCCTAGTTCCAGTCTCCTCTGGGATACTGAACAAGAAGAGGGTTGGGAATGGCTTCTGGTGATCATGGCTCCTCCTGATGCCATGCTATGGAAATGGGTAAAGAAAAGAAAATTGATGTGTTCCCGAAAGATCTGTACTCATGTGTTCCTGTTCGCCAACAGTACTCATACTACAAGTCACTAAACCCTTGCTTCTATCACCTAGCAGTTGGACAGTAACTGGTAGCAAATAGTCTCAGGGACGTCTACTGTAATCTCTGCAAGCAGGTGTTTTCTGCTGTCTAGGGTTGCTAAGGTAGGCACAACAGTGGGGTAACCACTCTGTAGGTTCACTGACAATGTGTAATGTTTGACTCTATGCTGGTGTGTGCTAGTGCTAGGCTAGCTAATGCTGGCACCTATGAAGGTCACATATGCACAAGTGTGAGTGGCTAGTTGTTGCACCCATTGTCCTTGGTAGGTGGTGCTGTTTAAGTCTGGACTGACAACTAAGGTGTCCTGGACAATACTGTTGGTGGTGATAATGTGACAAAGAATGTCTTGCAATGTCACAACCTCCTAAGATGAGGGTGATGACTATGACTACAGTTTTGGCAAGTAGACTATGAACGGTGACTAAGGCCTGAGGAACCTAAAAGCAGAGCCTATGGTTGGGTTGCTTAAAGGGTAGATTGTTGGTTCACACTAAGATGTGAGGGAACTTGACAAGGCGAGATGTTCTGAGCTGTTAGAATGTCTCATCAGTCTCTTTTATAGACAACAAGAACAAAAGACTAAGTACACAATAAAGGAAAACAGAACAAAAGTGAATCTAACAAAGGAAGTAAGAACAATGGTATCTATGGTTACTATTTATTGTCCTAAGTCGCCATGGAGATGAGAACTACAAGGGTAAGTGCCAAGAGGTTACAAAGAGTTACCAAGTGGCTAACTACAGTGGCTACAAGTCATGTGACCCTCAAGGCGTGCATATATTCAAAGATAAAACAAATTAAAATGGAGAAAAATACAAAGGTCATGACAATAAGTGCCATCTACTGAGACCTGACATTAGTTGTGTCAGGCCATGACACATTCACAATCTAAATGGTGCTAATTCTCTACCCCCATTTCAAATTAGGACTAATAATCACATCCAAACACAAGTTAGCACTAATTTGTTATTCCATTTCTAATTGACCTTTTGATTTTTCCTGATGTAACTGTCACTTCTCTATCTTACAGGCCTAGTCCCAACAGGCACTAGGTAACCCTGAAGTTAGGCTTTTCTGTGAGGCAGGTCACAAAGTTCATGAGATGTGTTTGTTCATGTTTTAATCAGGCTCCAGATACAGATAGGATTTAAATTCTGGTCAGAACTTAGCTTCACACACTAGATTGGAACAGTATGAATAACTTGAATGTTTGAAGCCCCACAAGGTTGACAAGTTTGACTCAGACTAATGTAACAAAGTGTATACATGCATATATCCAACACTCTACAACACCACAACCAACAGATTAAAATCTACTCACTACATTCAAAGCATATCTGTTATTGTGCATCTCTACCATTGGCCATCAAATCCAATGAATCCAGACAACAAGAATAGTGGGAAGTAGGGTTTCTTTTCCAATAGGCTGCACCAATTCCACGCTATGAAAAAAGGTATTGAGCATTGCCATCGGGCTAGAATATCACTTACCACTTGTCAACCGTCCATCAATACAACTTCCCGCGTCAAAATACGAATCAGCTAATAAACCGTGAGTGAGCATAGATTTTGCACATACGAGGAACTTACCACCACTCCCATCAAAACCACTCCGGAAAAAATCGACAAGAACAAGTCGGACTGCTTCCTCCACCCCACCCCACTCCCGGATCGCATACTCACGCACACGGGAATCATTCACAATATGCGACAAGACATTGGTGATCGGCAACAAAATACGGTAAACTTGCGAATACTTGTCGATAAAGAGCAGCGCATTAGGCACATTGTGATCCCCCATGTGGATTACGCTAAGCAGGTGCATAAGTCAAAAGTTCGAATGAGAAGCGTGGACGTACCTGCTCCCGACCCACCCTCCGAGGTCTCGCTGGGCCTTACCCAGAATCGCATGCATTTCTCGGCTGGTCTTGGGAGCATGTTGAACGCGGTTGAGGCCTTGGCCAGTGTCCCTGAGGCGGTATGGCGAAGTAACCGAGAGCAGATCAGCTTCGGCAAGACCCCAAAGGTGGAACATGTCTGAGTGAATGGGTAAGATTGGAGAAGCAAGCTGACAGAAGCGATGAATCACACTAGCAAACAATCCTACTCACCTCCCAGGATCTCCTTCCATAATGTCAAACTCTGTAGTACATACGCATACTGCTTCGAATGGTCATGACTCAACCGCGCGCCGTTCCGCCCATTCCTAATCGCCAAACTCGGCTGTTCGACCTATCCGCACATTTCGTCAGATTAATGACACGAATTCAAAGACAAAATACCTTGGCTGCCTCCTCTAGAGTCTTGGTCAAGGTATACTTGGTCGGGTGAAAATACTTTTTCAAGTACCCAATCATAATCTCACAAGGATCCCGATTCACCCTCAAAAAGGCCGAATTGTCGCTAATACTATAGATACATTGGCGCAGCAGTTCGGCCGAAATTGGCTCTGAAGTTTCAGCCGACTCGGCCGCGCCATTGGCCTTGTTGTCCCAGTCGGCCGATTCGTTTCGTTCGGCTCGTCTGGAGGAACGTAGTGCCCTGGCGGACGTTTGGCCTGCCGAGTATTCGTTGACTAGGGATTCGACGGCGCGTTCTTTCTCTCTGATTGCTCGTTGTACCTCAGCCCGTACTTTGCCGCTTGCCCCAGGAGGACTGACGATCTCCTTTGTTGCGGTTTCGAGCCGGGGATCACCTAGCACAGCGAGAGCACCGTGTTTGGCAAGGGTGGAGTGTACAGTGATGATGGGTATGACGGGAGAAAATCCAAGTAGTTCTTGTACGTCGGAAGATTGGGCGTCCATGAGCAGGTAAATAAGCTTTCCGTAAGTCTCGCGCATCCTGTAACGCAATGAGCAACAGAAAAATAAGACGAGGAAGGACCAACTTGTCGGGATTCATGATCTTGTGTCTCCGTCCAATCTCGAATACCTTGGCAAACCAGTCTTCGCAAGCGGCAAAGTCCCGTCCTTCGAATAGTTCCTGCCCAGTCTTGTAGTCCGCTGCCAAGCACAATCCAGATAAAATGGAACATAGTTCTCGAATCTGAGCAGCGGCGCGTTTAGTACGTGTTGAGGTATAAGAGAGGATATCCACGCGGTCGGTATATTCCGAAACATGGAGTGCGGCCTCGAGGAGTCGGAGCAATTTGCGCTCGGGAAGGGTGAGGCGAAGAGGAATAGATTTGGCCCGTTTCGCGAGGTAAGACTTAGTCTGGGACGAAGTTTCTGGCAGAGATGTGTCGCCAGTCATCGTGTGGTCATTATCCTCGGGAACTTCGTCTTGAGTGTTGGGCTCATCATTTGGCGCTTCAGTGGGTTGCGGGGTAGCAGTCGACGCAGCAGGTTCATTAGAATGAAGCGTACGAGAAGTGTGCGTTTTGCGGGTTCCTTTGCGATGTTGTGCTTCAAAACAAACCTCGCAAAAGTCGTCGTTGCAAACTTCGCAATGTACATTCGAAGGTTGGTCTTTCGAAGCATCAGCGATATTAAATACAGAATTTAATTCAATATCCTTACCTTCACACTCGACGCAATATCCTTCTTCCGCACCCTTCCCTTCTATCTCATCCGGCGTTTCTTCCTCAACCTCTTTCCCATCACCGTTCTGAGCAGCCTCAGACTCGAATGAGTCTGGGTTGTCCAGTATGCTCGCAAGCGTCCATTGGGTATTTTTCTGCTTGCTCTGGAAAGTTTCGACGGTCATGGGAGAATGTGATCGAGGAAAGAAACAGACTCGTCTCCAAGGTAAACCGCGGATCAACGCTGGTTTGACTTGATGACCCATATTTCCAACATATCCCAGCGTCCCTACTTGCGCTGCCACCCGCCTCACCTCGTGTCCCCCAACCTATGACTAGCATGGTCAGTTAGTAGAGTAAGCTCGTCAACGGTATGATCAGCGAAGCCGCAAAGTCAGTCAGAACTTGATAAGCGCCAACATCAACGCCCGAATGGAGTTTGTCCAATCTGCTCAGAGCCGGTGTAAATCTGTAGGCTAAGCTATAGCCCGAGGCAACATACCACTCCCGTATCCCCCCTGCTATATATATTGGAAGACCCTCACTTGCACATACCTTTTTTGCAATGACCAGGCCATCTCCGCGGATCCATTGAATTGAGTTCGCGAATAGTATGTAACCGACGCCTCCAACATTGATTCCTATCTGAACAATACAAACGCTATATATACGTTGAGTACGCACATCTCCCATAATTACCAAAATCATATCATGAGAACACACGCCGTTACACGCATATACATACAAGTCGTCGCTATTTCCTGAAATGTGGATTCCTCAGCCAATCCTCAATAGGACGCGGAGACACGTTGCTGGCGGGGGATGACATAACCGTCCAGCTTTGGTTTTCTGATGTCGGCAGGGCCCCTCCAAATCCTGGAGGTAGCGATCCCCAAACCTCAGAAATCGCATTCTCGATGTCGTCTTGCACGAAATGGGCACCAGCCAGCCCGGCTGAGCCAACACGGTTGGCATTCACTTGAATGTATTGCCGGAGATGGCGCTGAAAGTCTACAAGCGTCCATAAAGCGAAGTCGCGCCTTGCCTGATCACAAATTCAACCGGGCGGAACAAAATAATGAACAGATCTAGAGTTACTTACTATGCGGACCCAAATGTTCCTTGAACCTTGGCCGAATGGGGCCAATAAATACTTACATACAATCCCGGAGACGCATAACTCGAGGCAATATTTCCATATCCCCTGACCGAGGTACGAACGAACAAAAGCTAGCGTGATTTCCCGCTCACCAAGCACGGGCTGAATAGCCCTGTGTAAACCAGATACAATATGGTCTGTCGTGATTTGTTCAAAGATAGTAAAATCTTCAAGTGCCGCGGTTTGTGGTTCAGGACCAGCAGAATTAAACAAGATGTATTTCCCCACTTTAGCTCCCACAGTAGCCGAACTGAACGCCAATCGGACTTTAGCGGCTCTACCTACGAACATCGGTCAGCCAGTAATACCAATGCGTGGATTGAGACTCACTAAATTGAAGTCCATCTACCATATTGCTCTTGTAAACGGCAGACCACATTCGGGCATAGCCGTACCAAGGACCCACAATGGAGGTAAATAGGAGCGCGCCTGGTGAACGGCGACTTTTGGCCCAGTGCATTCGGTAGTTCCTTTGTTGAGCTCGGTACATTTTTTCCACGACACTTGCCCAGCCAGTTTGAATTTCCCTGGTCACGGTTTTCTGTATCAAAGGATTGTTCGCGCTGTCGAGGGAATGCTGTTCATTCTCATCGTTCTCCAATAGCATCCGTAGTAAAGTCGCACAACTATTAGTGTTTCTGAGGGCGACCCTTGCCGCAGCCTGAATATGATTTCGCAGCCCCGCCCTCATGGCGTCAGGCAAACGCTTCTCCCACAGAACTCCCGCAATCGCAGTGTTTACACTGTTTCGAGCCCTAGCTCCAGCGAATTCTGCCCGAAGCGCATCATGAATAAAGCGTCCCGAGTTCGAGGTGGGAGTCTCGGGGTCGATCAAGGAACATACACCGATCGAAAAGTATCCCGCAGGGTCCCAGTGATTCGTACGTGATAATTCGTTCAATGAGTCAATCACTGTGGTCGTCCATGTTTCGTCCGTGACTACTTGCTCCCAACCACCGGCTCGACGCGACAGAATAGCAAGGATAGTAGAGCACAAAAAGTAGCAGTTGAACCGTTGAAGAGTGTATGCGGACGCTTGATGAGATTTCCTGATGGAATAGCAGATTGCGAGAACGTCCATTATGTCGAATGTACGCGGAAAATGAATATCGATGATCATCTCTGATGGTTGCTGTGATAAGGAACTAGCCGCGTAGTCTTCGACGGAAAACCATTGAATGATATCATGTGCGGTGCACCCGATCCATCGAATGGCGTCTGACCTTGAGCCGTCGCCCAATCTCTCCAACCGGTATAGTGACCCGTCGGTGTAGGGGATGATGAGGAATTCATGGAAAAATGGGGCGTTGAGACGCCGCCAGTGTTGGATACAAGAAAATTGGGTGTGGTGTTGGTTCTGGGTACTATACCATTTCATAACCTCGCACAGGGGATGTTGCCACTCGTCATGAAATTTCATATTACATGGGCGTTTTCTAGAGATGGAGCTTTCCGGCCAGTGAGAGAGGCGCTCGATGTCGGAGAGCGAGGATGAGCGAAACCCATTGATAAGATTGTTGCGCTCTCGAAGCGCACGAAGTCCAAATGGTAATTCAGGATGATTGCTGAACTTCATGTCGGTATAAAACACCAATTATTAGCATAGGTCTAACGTGCGTCCAACGCAGACAGAACGGTATGGGGAGAGGGGAATAACGAAGATAGTTGATATTTCGAAATTGGGGTCAACAGGTAGGATAAGTCTGGCTATACGTATACGTGAGTGACTCGTATTTATATCTATTGCAATTCAAACATGTCATGCGTCAGGAATCTGCACTTATCAATGTATTCGTTATTCTGGTGCTCAATGTACAGGTTAGTGTTGATCGTGATCTTGAGGGTTGGTATTGACGCAACGGTTAGCACGAAAATCATGGGTGCACAGCATCGGTGATAGATCCCCGAAACCTTCCCAGAATTGGTCATTCAAGGACATGTTCAACGCCGGTCAGCTGCAAGTGGGAAAGGTTGGGCGAGTCTGATTGTGTTCACATCAAATTAATGAGTGCATTCGAAGAGCACAGGATGAAAACCCAGTGTATTACTATAATTGAAGGTGTCACGAAGGCCTAGGTCGTGTAACCCCAGAAGATGAACACAGCAAGTACGTAAGTTAAATAACTATGGCTGGGGCTATACATTGGAGTCTACAACTGACCAGTGATGTTATGACGACCCGGTCAAGGTCAAAATAAGCGCCATAGTAATGTAACGTTAGCTACTATATATGCCTAAAATGTAGATAAAGTTAAGCCCTGAAGGCAAGTGATTCTGATCCAGGTGATGGCAATTTAGCTGCAAGGTTTGGCACGTACATACCCAATCTCAGTTAGAATGATCTCAGTCCTGGAATTCATATTATAATAAAAATATGCAGGCAATAGACGGTTTTGGTCTCTCAGAATGATATATCTTATACAATATTTTAGCACAATTCAGTCATCGATATCTGGACATAGCCCCAGCTGCACACTATATGTTTATTGATTTACCATAAGGCATTTAGAAGCTATTCAAAAATACATCATGGTCCCTACTCCTGGCAGGTTGTGAATATTTAGTTACCTTCATCACTGCCTGGTACACTTGCTAATATTGGTGAGCGCAGTTGGGCAACTGACTTGTTGAAATGTGACCTGTGATTAAGGTTCAAGTACCATGTCATTCCAACATTGTATTAGGCTTACCGAAGGGTTGTCTGCTCCTTTGAACCATGAGAAACGCCACTGGCAGCCTGCTTGAAGTGCTGAGGGAAGCTGGGAGCAATCGGACGCACTTTATATATATGAGTGAGACACATTAAATCTCTCCCAGCGTATGTTTTGGTCAGGAGTCACAAACCTTGAAACACCGCCATATTGAGCTCCCCACCCAGTTGAGGGTGCCCCGTATTGTGCCACGCAGCCTTGAGGGAATGCCCTAGAGGAGGTTCTTGTCAGTGAATGGGAGGAATATATTAATAGCGTCTTGGCTCACCCAACACCACCACCAGGAATCATTAGGTCGAAGTGGTTCTGTCGATATCAACCAGCACCGTTAGGATTACTACATTGAGTTTTAGTAAGGAGCTTGAGCACACGCACGCTGCCAAGGTCGCCACCAGTGTTTGTAGCTTGAACAACCATTTTTTGACCAGATACAGGCCCACTTGTGAAACTGAGACAAGGTATGGGTTGGTTAGGGGCAGAGCAAGGTACTCAGTGTACTTACGTCAATTCATAGCATTGACAACACCAAGTGGACTCGCTGCCTCCTTGAATACTTACCGCAGCAAATCCATACGCTAGACTATCACTGACCGCAAATGGCGACTAACAGATTAATATATATTAATAATCTGTTCATTCAATTGAAGATAGGAAACCTATCCAGTAACTTACGTGGTTGGCGCACGCATATGCACCTCCTCCATTGCAGCCGGACTGAACGTTGTTATCCGATAAGGGGTTGTTATTGATGTCACAGCTCTGAACCGGAGCAGTCACGCTCGCTTTCCCAGACCAGCCACAACTCTCCTTGCAACAATCCCTAGTGCAAATAAATTATCATGCTAGATCACAACTACCAAGTGCTGAAGGGATGACGTACCAGTAACGTGTTGTAACACCAGAACCAGACTGTGCCAATGTGGCGCTGAAGGTAGCTAGAGCAATGAGTGTATTTGTAAACTTCATTTTCTACTAGGTGCGTTTGTGCTCACTACAGCGGAGGGAACCCGCTTATATACGGGTGGACTCAACAACTTCGGAAGATCCCAATTCATAGTGGTCATGAAATGTTAATCTAGCGTATCAGCTGGTTACCTGCTGTGTCACGTTGACATCCCGGAGAAATAGAAGTACCGCCAACTCGCAAGACTAGAATCATATAAAGCATATACGTATTGAAGCTTCGACATCTTTCGAAACCTGTAGGAGCTCGTATATATGCGCATTCTTGCATTGCAATTGCTTGCCATTTAAGATTTGACATTATTTGACATTTGAAGTTTAACCGTGGAAGCATTAGCATCATTGAGTTACTGATTTCAATGGTGCAAATCATGGTAAAATAATTGATCGTATGAGCTCTTTGCCCTAAAGTCATTTTGGACGAAAAACATATGATTTTTTGTACTGAGTTGGTTGTTACGCCACCCAATCTATTTGTCCTGATGTACATGCACATGTGGTTAAGAGCCCGCTCAAACGTTTGAGTACACTATGTGGAGTTGGCTAGCTGGGACTCACGATAGTGCTTTTTGTGTTTGAATTGTGACTCAATGGATTGTTTTCACGAACAAGCATATACATATATCATTTGTATTCTCAGATTATTAGCTTCCTGCACCAATTAAAGATGCCCATCGGCGTCTTATTTCCGAGAGCAACCGGAAATACTGGTCAACTGGCTTGGGCACGTAACTTGTGTGAATGAGATCTAGTAGCCAATTTTATAAGCCAGAGCGCCAGTGTAGTAAAGATTTAAAATCATACAGATGGGTTATCGGCTCCTTTAAACCAATCGAAGCGCCAATAGCAACCAGCTTGGAGCGCTGAAGGAAGCTGAGAGCAAGCAGATCGACTATAAAAACAATATGGTTATATCACATCCCCAACAAATAGAAACGCAAAAATACCTTGAAACACCTCCGTACTGAGCACCCCATCCCGTGGAAGGAGCTCCATACTGAGCCGCACAACCTTGCCCGAAAATGCTGACAATTTGTGCAGATAGATGTCAGGTGAGTACATTTAAGGATGCCAGTTTCCCTTTTCAACCACTTACCCGACTCCGCCTCCTGGGATCATGAGGTCGAAGTGATTCTAAGGTTGTTCAGGACAGGATTTAGTAGATACACACTAGTACTCGGGCACAGAGAAGAACACACATTCCCAAGATCACCACCGGTGTTCGTAGTCTGGACGATCATTTGCTTCCCCGCAACCGGCCCACTTGTAAACCTTGGCCAATAGTTATAATTAGAGGGAATGCTTCGAAGTAGATCTATACAGCTGCAGGACGTACGTCAGTTGGTAGCACTGGCAACACCAGGACGATTCAGAGCTTCCTTGAATGTTCACAGCGGCGAACCCATAAGCGAGATTGTCGTTGACTGCCCAGGGTGACTTTGCGATTAAGGTGATATGTCAGCAAGCAAGGTAATTGGCATTGAAACAAACTCATTAATCCATGCTTACATGATTAGAGCAAGCGAACGCCCCGCCACCGTTACATCCCGACTGGGCGTTATAATCCCCGAGAGGGTTGTTGTTCTTGTCGCAGCTACGGACGGGTGCATTTACGTTAGCCTTGCCAGACCACCCGCAACTTTCTTTGCAACAGTCCCTGGAAACCGAGATAAGATATTAGACAATAAATGAAAAGAGAAGCATCGCGAGCTAACATACCAGTAGCGTGTAGTTACGCCGTTACCAGATTGCCCATGTGCCGGGTTCGATGCACTCAAAATCACGATTGCGAGCAACGCGATGAAATGGTAGACGATAGCTTGGGGTGATGCTGTGGGAGTCATCGGTATTTATACGAAATTGTGAGCTCGAGCCTCCAGTTGTCAACATGGATTCAGACTCGAGGACCAGCCAGAGTTGGATGAACAACGTGGGCAAGTCATCTGGTAATCCACATGACTCCAATGGATCATCTTGGGAAGGCTACCGGTCGAACAATGACAACTCAACAAGCGGTTTTGATTGCTTCTTGAATTCGACTCGCATGTATGCGCTTGTGATTCAACCGAAGCCACATGTTTTTCTATTCGTGTACAGGGGCGACCTAGGGGTTTCAAGGTCTTGATTGGTCGTGATCCAGTAAGCGACCAGACCGGATCAACTATTGGTTAACCTCGCAGCTCTCGGTCCGGGAGAACCCTCTCGGTTGAAGGTCGCAAGATTTATTTCTCGATGGGACAAATATCTACAAATTACGACATACTAACATGAGTTGCGAACCGGCGAAACGCACATTATGAGTTAGCACCCAGAATTGTAAGCCTAGGTCATGATCAGGAAAGAAAGCGTGCGTCTAAAAGTGTATTGTGTATATAGGGTTATTGCCGCGAGCACAGCTCCTCGGATCAAGAGACGCACGCCAATCATGATTATTTATATTACAACGTAATAAAGATACGTTGTTGGTTATGTAGATACTTAGAGTACAACTTAATATTTGGTCGCTCAACACTGTAGTTAAAGCGTGTGATGAGACCGGTGAGGTCTGTATGCATTCTAGTACACGTATTTATACAGGACACAAGTTACGACGCGTAAGCGTCGTACGAGACAGAACTTTCTAGATGGGCCGCGTATGCGTACCCATTTCAGTAATATAACTAATTACTAATCTATATTCTTTATCCGTCGCAATTATTTACCGGAGTGCGAGCTCTCGAGGTACAGTGCTCTCATACTTAGATCCGTACTTACACATGCACCATGGCGAATTAATAGTCATTCCGGCCTCAATTTTGAACAACTAGAGAAGTGACATCATCTCCAACATCACGTGGGGCAAATGCTCTGGGTAATATTAAGGCTCAAACATATATTCATAATTAGATCAATGATTTTAAGTCCATCCTTCAATTGCAAGTTAAGCTCGCGAAATACGTATAAATTATTATTTGGAGAGTCCATCTTTACAGCTCGAAGGTTACGCCCTGACATCAAGATTGCAATACACCGATGAAAGGTGATATGGCATTAGCCGACAGGTTTATCACTTGCGGGAGCAGCCACTGATTCTAGTAAGTTGGGTTGGGCATCTGACCTGTTTAAACGAGACCTAACCCATGCTCGGATGAGTGAAATCGTTTACAGAGAGGTTCTCCACTTTACCTGTGGATTGTCAGCCCCTTTAAACCAATCATAACGCCAGTAACAACCGGCTTGCAGCGCTGTAGGAAGTTTAGAGCAATCGGAGCGCCTTGAAATCGAGCGAAATTGTGAATATGACACACAAGGAACGTGCATTTACCTACTTGGAGACGCCGCCGTATCGAGCACCCCATCCTGTCGATGGTGCTGAATACTGAGCTGCACATCCTCCACCGAATGCTCTGTAAAAGTATTAGAGTAATCTATTTCTTTTTCAATTAGATCCGTACCCAACCCCGCCTCCCGGAATCATGAGATCAAAGTGGTTCTTGAGACGCACAGGGAGGTGTGAGCACATATGAAAGAAAATGTCCAGATGCTGATACCTACGTTCCCGAGATCACCGCCAGTGTTAGTAGCTTGAACGATCATCTTCTTTCCAGCTGCAGGTCCATTTGTGAACCTGCAAATATAGGAACGGTTAGAAAGGATAAATGTATCTGAGTGCGGACTAATGGAGACGTACGTAAGCTCATAGCATTGACAGCACCAGGATGCCTCGGAGCTACCCCGAATCCTTACAGCGGCAAACCCATATGAGAGATTATCGTTGACGGCCCAGGGGGTCTTCAACCCCAGTTCATATGTCAGTCGCAGTTGTCGTAGAATAACATGGTTTATAATTACGTTAGAGGAGCAAGCGAATGCTCCACCACCAGTACATCCAGACTGCGTGTTGTGATCTGCTAGTGGGTTGTTGCGTTTGTCGCAGCTTCGAACGGGTGCATGTACGTTGGCTTTGCCGGGCCACCCACAGCTCGGCTTACAACAATCCCTAGAAATATTAATTTGGGAGGATCCAGAGCATTAGCTGATCTTCGAATGCACTAGTAGGGGATATGTTGCAATTGGTGAGGACGCACCAATAGCGTGTAGTCACCCCGTTTCCTGATTGACCGTGAACATCGCCGAAGAGACTTAGCACAATAAGTGTACAGGAGATGGCAACGGGGTACATTCAATATTTTAGTGAGCTGTGGCTGATGTGATGTATATATAGCTTGAGATAAGTGATCGAGATTCAATGGCAGTTTGGGAGGGCAACGGGTTGTCCTATGACCCTTATAAAGGCCCACGCATCTGAGATCTCTTTTCTTACTGGTACCATGGGTATCAGCAGGAGGGCTAGCGTATGATTCAATCGAGTCCAAAGTCTGGCGTTTGTTTGTCGGACCTCAACCGGTCTGATGGGATCTGATGACCCAATTTGATCTGGTTCGCGCATATATTAGCTCGTAGATGAAACATAGGTTGGTAGTTTTTGATAGTAACGTTTCGTAGTAAGATCGCTGACAGAGTTTTTTGATGCGCCAAAACAATGATTTGGCGGTTCATACCTGCTTAGTCTCTCAATTGATCAATCAACGTTACAATAACCTTGATCCGGCCCGGAAAAGAATCGAGTGGAAACGAAAGGTCGTTATATAGCCACTGTTTCCACTTGATTTGCATAGTGATTGATTACCTATGGCCATTAGTAGTTATCGTTCCGGTGGAGGCTGGCTTAAGCTTGGATCCCCGTGACTGCATTTGGACACCACTCTATGCTTCGAGTGGGTAAATGATGCAGTACTGGGTGTAAGTTTGATTGATTGCGTATAATCCCACAAAATGTTTGTTTACAAGTTACCCATTCGAACTCGTATCAGGTTGAATGGTGAAAGGCCCAACTATTCAGGCTGGGAATAAGAAATGTCAAGGTGCACGTGGATAAGTCACTGTACGCATGCAACATGGCTCCCTAGGGCATTAATTATGGAGCGAACGGAAGTCTACTAACTATATATATCAGAGAACTGTGAAATCACAAACATTGCTCCAACACGGGTAACCATCGATATCTAAGACTCGCTCTTCGCTTGTAGTGCTTCCCATTGTTGTGGCGTATATGTCGTCTGTAGGATTGAAGGAATTTCAGGAGGTGCTGAGCTGATGGATAGGTGGCTAACCTGGGAGAATGCGTGCATTTGGCTGATGTCGTTTTTGAGTAGCTCGTTAACTATGCTATACGTTAGCTTCTATAATTACCATATTATCTTGTACACTTACCCAGTCTATGCCTGGCTAACGTCGGCTTTCCAACAAACTTGTCGCTAACTATCACAACTGCATAGTTTTCCCCACATCCGTTGGAAGTATCCGTTATCTCCTACATATGAGCAAACATTAGAAAGATCCGAAATAGGAAACACGAGAAATTACTGTACTAGGTGTGTTGGACCGAACGCATCGCGTAGAGACTTTTCTAATGCAGTTGCGTTAATAGGCATGATGATCGTTCGGCTTGTGGTTGTGTACGTGGAGAGTGGGTTGCTTATCTGATTGGCATTTTCGAGCAGGCCAGCACGTGACCAAGCTTTTTTGTAGGATACAATTTATAAGGCGGCACTCTACGAGAACACCGCGCAAAAACCACAGCACAAAGATCTAGACGCTCCAGGTGTAGAACGGTAAATCAGGCCTAACGTGCGTGACCGAGACAGGAGAGAGGAGAAAGGAGGGAGGCGTGGACACGTTCCCAAGCAGCTGGTCAATGGTCTCGAAACACTGGGACCTCGTTCCGGCTCGATTCAAATGTTTAAAAATGCTATATTGCGGCTAGACAAAAACCCAGTCATATGCCAAGGGATTCTATCACGGAGCTATGTCGTTTTTATGGATCGAGGCATTATCATTTTGAACAAGCCTCCCGGGTTGGTTGCACAGGGAGGGACACATGTGGAAGATGTCAGTAATATTGTATATGATTAGATGTGGATTGAAGCTAACGTTGTGTCTTTAAGTCTAATACTCTGGATAACGTATTGCTAGGGATGTTCGCCCGTCGCCAAGCTTGGTCAGGAATTGTTTGGTAATAGCAGCCCGTTTATATAGACTTGAAGGCCTCATTGTCGCTCAAGACGGAGCCATTGCCTGTTCACCGCCTCGACAAGGTAAGTACTCGAGGCACTGTGTACCGGTTTCTTAATTGGGTCTCCCAGCCGACGACTGGCGCTCTTATACTTGCCCGCAATCCCCAAATCGCAAGAACATTGTCCCAGCAACTCCGCGACCCAAACTCTCCCGACGGAATACGAAAAACGTACCTCGCTCTAGTGCACGGGCATTTTGAGCCCGGTGAATCTGGTGAATCTCGGAAGATAGTTTATATCACCGACGGCAAAGTTACGGTCGACGAGCCGCCGCAAAAATCCCGAAGGTTCCCCACAGAAATACGCGAAACTTTTACGACATGGCGCTGTTTGTCCCACTCCATTCAGCCTCATAGCCCCGTGTCGTTGCTTGAGTTTGGTCTGCGTACGGGGGTCAAACATCAGCTCAGGGTAGTTGCTTCGTCTGTACTTAATGGTATGTTCTCATTCAACGTCCTGCGGACCGATTTTCATCTACTTCTAAAGCCCCTATGTTAGGTGATCATGTCTATGATTCAAGCATTAATACGCGAACTCAGCCCCGTCTAATGCTGCACTCCGCCCGCATTGAGATACTTGTATGCATATCACCTCCATAGCCGGCCCCAATTCGTTCGTTAATTATTTTACTAGCGTTATCTTCGCCAACCAGTTTCTGGCCGTCGAACATATCGCCTTGGGGTGACCGTCCCTCCCCCAGACGATTTCCTCACACATTGCCAAAGCATGGGAATTTCCGTGGATCCTTGCTGGACTTGCTGGCCGGTTCGGGTAACCATCAACGGATTGGAGTTGAAGTTAGATTCTACTGTTCTCGAAGAGGCGATGGTGGTCTCAAAGTTGAAAGAGCGGGCGCCTGTAGATGAATGATTCAATTTTTTTCTCGAACACGCTGCTATCTCGTTGCCCGAGATATCACGTCAAACCTAATTCCGCCAAACTCAATCCATTGACTCGAGCGCGGTGAGAGCCGTTACACCGCCTTGGCGCCGTGACACCACGCCCATCTTGCACAGCCTCAGACCTCGGCCTGTCCCTGTTGCAGTGAAAACGCCCTCTCCCAGGATTCGAATTCTCTTCACTCAAACTCTGACGCGCCTCTTACCGTGAACAGCTTCAGCTTGTAAACACTCAGCCTATTCTGAAAAGTATACAAGTCTGCGATCGGAGCCGGGCATAATCACAACTGTGATGGTCAGCTCCTTGGGACAGCGCATCTCTGGGGCAGCGCGAGATGCAAGTCGATCAACGAGATCACTATTTGCACATGCGGCGCCAATACCGGTACCCGGCTTATTGGATATCAAGGACGCTGCTAAAAAACTAGTTGATGGATTGCAGGTGAGTGGGACATTTGTCCGACATAAACATGCTAGAATCAAGTATTCCGGTCACATGTAGTTACTAGACGATTACGAAGCCAGGCGCCAGATGCTTTCGGGTCGGATTACATCGATTTTGAACATCCTAGAGTTGCACTCGCAATCTCAGGACGGGGAAATGAGCCCGATTCTTCATTATTTTTATAAGTATGTTTCGGTGCTCCCATATTTACAGATTTTGTGGAAACTTATCTTCCCGCAGTAAATTGGAGACTTGCCAAAAACAGCTCTCTAGGTTGGACTCGAACCGTGGGCTTTCGAGGTCACTTCGAGTGAGTCGACAGCTGGAAATAATGGAAAGACTTGATCGAGAGATTGATAGCAACCTGCAAGATACAATGGTGATTTTTCAATCGAATCATTTTGCGTCGTACTAATTACTTGTCCTTGGTAGCTCGCCGTTCTACTCGAAAGATTTTCCGTCCCTCCAAAAACGATGACCCTTGAACCAATTGCAGAACCGCTCAAGGAAAGAGGTTTGAGCGGCATTGATATTTATAACCACCCCCGAATCAAGCGATACCAAATAAGTATGGGCGCGATAGTCAAGCGAACTCGAATAAATGTTGGAGACGGTTCGGCCATGAGGTCAGTGGCTCACGGCAAATACCGGGACCGACACGTGTTGGTAGTACAATATTCAAGCAAATCTTCCCCAGATCAAGCAGCCAAGGTATTAATCAACTTCTTCCTCAAATGACGGTCTAAATATGTTCTATAGGCTTTCTCGCATGCTCTGAGTGTAATCATCCAAGAGCAGTACGTGCGGTGGGAGTGCAACGGCGGCCAATCTTTAACTGTTGAGTATGAACTAGACACCCAAACGTCCTTGGTTTCATGGGAGCTTCAGACGACAGTCTCGAGAACTATTGCATAGTGTTCGATGTTGGTACGTTTTTAGTTATTACTCAAGCAGCAAATCTTGAATTTATGGCAGGTAGAACGATGTCGAAGGAACTGTTTATACAGGCACTGCACTCAATGCATGACGCATTCAGTTTTGTAAGTTGGACTAAATATATTTTAGTTTTCGATTAATCTATTGACCTAGAAAAGCTTGGAGGCGTTAAAGTAGGCTCAGGGTTCTATACAATTTTTTGGGTCTGACATCGTTATTCCCAGTCCGGGATGCAATTCTTGCTAGATCATGGTATACAAACGGTCAGTTGCCGGCCAGGCTATATCTCACGACCTTCTAACTCTGAGGAACACAGTGGGTCGACATCCATGTAGCAGAAGCTGGTCACGCAATCGTATGTCCGCCATATTGGGAAAATGCCAGCGTCTGGGAACAATCAAATGTATGAAAGTAATATGAGCGCGTGCATCTGCTAATCAACGCATACTTTAGTACGATGTATTTAGCTGCCTCACCGGTATCACTGGACCTTCGGATTTCCCTTTGAGTACACTATCGGAGATTTTGAATATTGCCGGCAATCGCTGGTCAGAGTTTGAATCAGCTTTGGCGACTTGTTCCACCGGACTCAGAGATTATCACCTCATGCAGGTAGCTGGAGATCTTGCATTCCCGGTGCCCCCATTCTTGCTCATCTATTACGGCCCTTTGCCCGAATTTTTGGTATCCGTCGGGAGCGTGGGAGTCCCTGAATGGCTGGTCACAGGTCAACCAGGCGACTGTTTTCACGGGTCTATGACCAATTGGCACTCCCTTTCTTCTGTCTGGGCATGCAGCGGCTGGGAAGCTCTTCAAACTTGTGCTCTAGAGTGTTGGACTTCGGGTGGGGGCCTGCCCGTTCTGGAGGGATACGAGTATGGAAGCCTAGCGCCTTGTGGGGGCTCAACAGAGCCATGGACTTTTGAGCCACTCAATTCCTCCTCTGATGGATGGCTAAGGTGAGTATTAAAAATTTGCGCTTGGAATTTATCTCAGAGAAGTATGCCCGACAGCTATGGACACTTCGAGTCGTTCGGCCCATTTGGGGTAGCTTATGAGGTGGCAATATCCGATTCTGCTCTCTTCGAACAATCCTGGAAAAGATTTAGCGAGACCCGCCTCCCTATGATCAATTCTTTTGCAGAGGAAGACCAGGCAGTTCATGCAGGTAATGCATCGTATTGTAATCTTACCACATATACTCAAATTTTGATTGTGCTATGACTAGTTCGACATATTAGTGTTAGTATACAATTCAAGCCAAGAACGATATCGATGTGCGGGAGTTTCCCGTTGT
Source organism: Ceratobasidium theobromae (assembly GCA_037974915.1). NCBI lineage: Eukaryota > Fungi > Basidiomycota > Agaricomycetes > Cantharellales > Ceratobasidiaceae > Ceratobasidium > Ceratobasidium theobromae. Next base: position 18,948 of record JBBBZN010000122.1, on the reverse strand, counting down.
ACTTTCACCGTCGCCCATCAGCAATGTTCAACGTCGAACAATATTGGGGATTCCTAAGCGACAGCCCGGATCCGACCATTTCCCCATGTCAATTCGTGAAAAGTATGGAAGTAATTTATTCAATGTGAGTATACTGCGCTTCTCGCATTCCGTTCTGAACCCAAGATTGATTTCAGTAAAATCAACACACTCCGGGTGAATGATGATTGGAGATACCGTGCCGAAAAATGTTTCGAGTCTGTGATTTTGAGGACGCCTGGGGCTTTTGCTTTCGATTAACCGCTTCGAGGCCACACCTAAACGCGACTCAATTCTGCCTACAATTTTGCATTAATGAAAAAATAGAGATTTATTTTTACTTGACAAACCGCATATATTCATCCCTCGACGGATAACAAGTTAAAATCAAAGTACGTATAGTCACTCCATGCTTTCTCCCCTCTTGAAACCCCTACCTTTTCAAAGGAGACATCACCTAAACCCCTCCCAATGGCAAGTTCCTCGAGTCGTCCAACTACCCGATCTGCAGCTTCCCTCATCCCTCCCAAATTGAAAGCTCCCGGTCCGACTTGGAGCGCACTATAGCCCCCAACACAGAACAAAGGAAGGCCGGGCCATTGTAAGTGAGAGGTCAGGATCGGCAAACCTCCAACGGTCGGGCAAGGAGGAACCTGGGGATTGTCGGCTAAGCCACGTACGAACGGGAGAGATAGGAACGAGGGTTTAGTCCCCGTAGCCGCCACGACGAAGTCGGCCTCGATGTCGAATCGACGCAGAGTGTGGGTGATCGGGTCCTGTCTTATCGCTTCGTCGAATACTTGGACTTTCAACGACCATTTTTGACAGGAGTCATCCCAATGTGCCGCCTCTAAGCAGCTCATGGTTCGTATCTCCAAGGCTCCTCGATCTTGGTGCATTCTCAAGACTTTGGCATACGTTGGGGTAATACTACCCCCGCCTCGGGCTGAACGTAACATATCCAGCCGATGTAGGGGGTCTTCTTCCTGCCAAAACTCCATCTTCTTCAGGTTAGAATAACGTCCCATCCAATCGAGGGACACGTCAAATGGTTTCACTAGGCGTATATATTCAGGTGGGAAAGCAATAAAAGACGGAGAAGTGACTATTATTTACCTTTGAGGTGGCTTCTGATGATTAGCACGGCTTTTGAGAATCCCTTGCTCAGAGCGAGGTCGCATATTTGAGCCGAGGTCAGACCACCACCAATAACGACGACTGTGTTTCGATTACAATAGGACGGAGGAAATGTATATGACGGGTTGGCAAAGCACGAAGAATGGGCCCATCCTGGTCCGTGAGTGGCCTCTCCACCCAACTCGACGAATTGAGGTGGAATAGAAGGACATCCACCCATGCCAACGGCGCAAACGACGGCTTTGGCCCCGATGCGTGTACCCTCGGATGTCTCGAGATGGAAACCAGCAATGTGGCCCGAGCCATCAACGTGGAGTGGAGACCAGTTGATCGAGGTGACTTCACCCTTGAGCATGGCGGCGGGGCGTGTTTCCTCGGAGGGCGCTTTTTTGTTCAGCATCGTCTGGGCAGTTTCCCATGCTCCGTCGAGACCGTATCGCTCGACCACCTCGCACTGAACGAAATCCTGAAACAAGGCTGTACCTGGAGTGAAGTAGTCTCGCCGGTCGCGTTCATTGACTGCGGGGCCGATGTCTTGTATGAGGCGGGCATACTTGCGCTCTTTTTTCGAGCGGCGTGAGGCACGTTTGTGCTTGGATATTTCAGCACCCACGCAACCGGGGATCTCGATCAGCTCGGGTAGTACGCGCTCGCATCGTGTTGAACACCCTTTAGGCCAGGATGAGTTTGCGTATAATAAGGAGGGTGGTCCTGAGGTGCTCCGTCCTTCACGCTCGGCAAATGCAATCAGTGCGTCGAGATCAGCCGGGGCAGGGTGAAAGAAAAGTGGGGAACGAAGGTCTAAGGGAATCGTCGTTGAGTTAGCGATATCATCCAAGGAAATAATAGCTTATAACTAATTACGTTTGATTCCAAAAGCCGCAAAGTGGCGGTTCCAATTCGTCATCCAACCCTCACCAAGCTTGTCAATAACTAAGATCCGCATTTGGCCGCTGCAACAACACCCAGCGGTTTGACGGCCTACGACCGGACTCTCCACAACCACCCGGTCATTACCGAGCCCCGTTTTACGTGTTTTGAGAAGTGATGGGTTTTGGTTGCGCTGAAGCCAATGAAGGTATAGGTGTTCTTGGTCGGTGTACAGTGCGGCGGGTCGAGACTCTAGTATACGAGCAACAAGCGCAAGCCCAGCCGGCCCGGCTCCTATTACTACAAGGTCAAAAAACGAGGAAGGTTTGATACGAGTCGTGTTAGTAGGTGAGATATTGGGAGCCGGAGGTGCCCTGTCTGAGCTCCCAGGATAATCAATAGTATCTTTTGGCGGTGAATTTAGATATGCTGGCGTGACTCGATGAGGAGCGGGGGAGTTTTTCATTGGGGGTAATAATAAGAGCGGTAGGCAAATAACGAGGGGATGGATTTATCTAGCAGGGACTTACGTCTGCTCGAAGTCAGTGTAATTTCATATTCGCACGAGCCATCATGACTGTGGGGGTGCAGTTGGCTGCGAAATGTCAACCCGCCCAGACATATGCATGTGTCGATCGTCGGGGGCGGCCATATGAATGTATACGCCAAGATGCCTGAGAGGTACTCAATCATTCTGATTATTATTATTATTATTTAAATTAAGAACTTCCCGGCAGAAAGGCAACTCTAGTGCATATACTGTTGCATGAATGCTGGTGCATACGCACGTGGTTCGGCGCTTATAGGGATTAGTAACGTAATGTAACAACTGCATTCGAAACCCATTTGCCAAACGCAACGACCATGTCCGAGGGTGATCTAGTTCTTGATGAAGTACGAGGAATCTTTCGGGTAGAGCCGAACACTAATGATTTGTCTACTAGGGGAAATTATCTGCCGAAAATGGAGAAATTTATCTCTTGCAATGGTTATGTTCCGCCGAAAAGGCGCTTCAAAAGCTGCCCGTTGTTGGTCGATTTCCTTGTTTGTGTTTGAATTAACTTCTTATGATGTTCGTAGGAAACGATAAAATCTGCGCAATCGTCTTTAGAAACTACATTTCTCAAATGTGTAAATATTACGGCGCCATTTCCAACTCCTGGTCGCCCTATCCGTGCGCTAGTCGCGCGGTGCTTTATCATATTATACTCGAAAGGAGAGACGCGAACGCTCTACGACACAGTTCAAGCATGTTTGAAGGTCGCTGGAGATGCTAAGCTTACTGATGGTCGAGTGTAAGTCCCATTTATTTGCGACAGTTTCTTCCTCATATCACTGGCTAGGTCTGCGCTTTATTGTCTTGGGGAAATCATGGCTGTCCATGGCTCGCAGGTGAGGTTTTCTTTCATCGAATCTTATATAATTCATTGGAACGGTCTTCTCTAGTTAATGTCCTTCGCCATGGAGATCGCGTTGACAGCAACCAAAACACTCAAACCTTCGACAAATGTATGCTTAACCCTATAAACTATATTATCTACTGACCAGCCCAACAGAGTATTCTTCTCAAATCGCATGTCCTGCAAGCGATTACCAGTACGATTCCTACGGCCGGCAAAGCAATAACGGATGCTACCATCAAAGACCTCATAAAACAACTTAAGTCTTGCCTTACAGATAAATCAATGGCACTACAGCGCGCTGCAGCAGAGGTGCATCAATACCTTCTACCACACCATACCTGACTAAACATTTGCTTAGACACTTCTCGCTTTGCATAATCATTTAGGGCAGTTACGCTCTCCTCAAGATATTGATCAAATCCTGGGATTGTGCGTCAAGTCTTTCGATACTGCAGACAAGCCCACCCGAAGATCCCTTTCGCGCTTAGTTGGGTCTCTCCTTTCATCCACACAAACACCGTCCACTCGTCCCCTCGATCCCCCGAAAAGGAGCGGAACGAAGAAAGACCAACCTGGCAGCGATGACGATACTCCTTCCCATGCCGCAGCGATTACCCAAGTTGAAGTCCTCTCTCCCGATGCCATGCTTAATCTGTTGGCCACTCAATTTCACAAACAATCAACGAATCGCCGGGCCCGCATCGCGATCGCTGAATGTTACGCTAGCTTGTTTGTCACCCTTGGCCGCACCTGGGTGGAGAGCCATTATGGCATCATCGCAGCGCACCTCCTGAAGCTACTCGACCACCCACGCCTAAAATCACCAGGGGCCGCATTGCCAGCTAATAATGTGCGCTATGAACGCCTTTTGGTTCGCCAGATTGTGGGCGCGCTGTTGCGTCAACGGACCTTGTCTGAACGCGGTCAAATCGCAGCGGTACGCACGCTGTCAACGGAATACTTGTCGAAATGGCCTGCCGTCATGCCTGGAACCGTCTCACATAGTCCGGATATCCTCGTCGCATGCCTGAGGGAAATTGCTGCTTTACTTGACCAACTTGGAAACGCCCCACCACCAGTCCAGGAAGCCCTAGCTGAGCCATTGGTGGTCCTTTCCGCGCACCCTCGTCATTCTGTACAAGTGGCTACTGCATGGACTCTTCGAGCATTCTGCAACGCCGCACCCAACCGACTTGCGGGAACCGTAGCGAACATTTTAGAGCAACTACAGAAAGACGTATCAGGTCTCGGTAATTCGGCTGCTCCAGCGGATCTCGGTCGCCGTGCAGTGGGAAAAGCCAAGGCCCTCGCCGCCCTTTTATCTCTCGCCCCATCACGCCCACTATATGTCTCTGGAGAACTTGCAGCCAAGGTCCTAGAATGCGCTGTTTCCATGCTCAAGAAATCAGGAGAGCACGCCGTCAACGTTGCGAGCGTCGAAGTGGAATGCGCCTGGGGTTTGATCAGCGCCCTTACATCACTGGGCGGCACGTTTGTCCGCAGCCACCTTGCCAACTTACTCGCCCTTTGGCGAAATGCGATCCCCAAAGTCAGTGCGCGCGACTCGGCCAATAGTGGACGAAGCATCGAGGAGTGGGGGTTCTTGTTGCATGTGCGAGGTTCGGCTGTCGGCGCGTTGGCGTCTTTTCTCGAGTCATGTGGTCCGCAAGTTGTAGCAGCTGGTGGCTTGGTTACACTAGACGTCGGGAGGCGGCTAACAACCCTCTTATCCAACGCTCTCGCTTTTGCTAATGCAGCTACAACGTTCGTTGCCTCCCTAGAAGTCGAGAACCAAGGCACGACCCCGATTAGTGGCATCGGCCTCAGCTTGCGCGACCTGGAAAATATTCTCCGCAGTCGGACTCTCTCTTGTTTCACCTTGCTTGGTTGCAATGGGCTCTCGGATAGTGCTCAGGCGGATCTTATCAAGGGCACTATTGGCATATTGGCGGGACCTGGCCTCGGGAATGCTGTACAGGCCGCAATAGCTACGGCAGCTGGACTTTCTTTGAATGAAGGGAGTGACGGGTATGCGTGGGGATTGTCTAGCCTTGCTGCGGAAATGGAGGAAAAATCAATTGACAGGGATAGCATAGAAGAGGAATTGGGTAGACTGGTGGGTAATGAATCATTTATAAAGTATTTATCGCTTATTTTTTCCAGCTAAACCAACCGATCTTGGGGTCACTCGAATACAAACCACTTTTACTTTGCTCTGCCACGACTCGTGGGGCAATTTGGCCACAACCTCCACCCCCTGCCACAGCCATTGTCGATGCCGCGATCGCCCTATTTGCCTCGCTTCTTCCCGCTCAAGAACACTCTGGTGTTCACAGCAATGTCCAATTCCTTATCGAATCCTGTCGCTCTCCTAAATTGGAGCGAAACGCTGGAAGACGAGCGGCCGTTCTCGTTAATACAGCCGTTGCCCTCACTCGCATGCTCCGCATCGCGACCGAAACTGGAGGGCGTAAAGCCCGCGATAGCATCGGAAATCCAACAGTCGTATCCCCCCTTAGCGAGCTTCTCCAGGTGAGAAACCAAAACGATAATATGCATATAATCTGACTTTTAGTAGGGTGCCATCCTTAGCCCTGATCAGATTTTGAGGAGCGTAGCAAGCGAAGCGCTGGGACGACTCGCAACCTTGGGTAGCACTAATTTTCTCACGTCACAGGTTAAATATCTGGTCGATCAAGTTGTTGTTAATAGAGATCCCGATGGCCGCGCCGGTTGCGCCCTCGCATTTGGAGCTATCTACAGCCACGTTGGAGGACTCGCCGCTGGGCCGTTACTCAAAACCACAGTCAATGTTTTAATGTCTCTTGGAAACGACCCGCACCCCGTCGTCCACTATTATTCGCTCAAGGGCCTTGCCCAAGTTGTCGACGCCGCAAATCTATCTTATTCACCGTTTATCGCGAGCACCCTCGGCTCGCTTTGCACTATCTACTTGCGCGATACACATGATCCTGCCGGCGGAACCACTCACACTTCCAACTTGGCTGGCGACCTTCCCGCATACGAGGTTATCTGCCAAATTATCGACGCCCTCATTGGTGTTCTCGGCCCTGAGCTCCAAGAGCCTTCCCGCACTCAGTCATTGATCCTTGACCTCGTCCACGAGTTCTCCAACGAACCCGACGAAGGCATTGCAATTGAGGCGATCAAATGTAGCCAGCATGTGCTCATGTTCGCGTCGAGTTTTATCGACACGCCCGCGCTCGTCGACCGATTGCGTGCAAACCTCGTCAGCACCCGTCGACCTTTGAAGCTAGCTGCCATTAATGCACTCTACCAACTCGTACAAAAGGATGCCCTAGTCATGTCCAAAGTGGGCGGCGACAAGCTTGTGGAGGACCTTTTTGGCATGCTCGACGACGACCCCACTATTGATGGAGTAAGGGACGTTATTCTGAGTTGGCTACACCAAACCGTTACTCTGAATCCTTCTGCGTGGATCGATCTTTGTCAAAGAATTATGGCCAGGACGACAGCCTCCCAACAAGTTTCTACCAAAACGACGGTTGGGCTGCGTGACGAAGAGAGTGAGGGGTTGGGAGTCGGGATGGGACTTGAAGATGGAGCCGCGGCGTCCGAATCAAGCGTCCTGACCTCGCGGTGGAGGACACAACTCTTTGCATTGCAATGTTTACACGATATATGCACCTTAATTGCAAGATCGGGCCGGCGTGAGCATGTCGACATTCCCTTTGCCAAGCTACACAAGATTCCAACAAATAACCTACTGATTACCCGAGTCCCAGATTTGATCAAGATGGCATTCACTGCGTCTGCCGCATATGTAACAGAAATTCGGATGGAAGGATTGAATGTATTGCGAGACGTGATTCAGGTAAGACCCCCGAAGCACGGCGATGTACTAAAAATAGTCTATAGATATTTGCTAAATCCCCCGATCCCGACTATGAAGAGTCACTACTTTTAGAACAACACCAAGCCCCGATCACGGCCGCACTCACACCAGCTTTTTCAAGCGATTCAACACCAGACGTACTAGCGTCAGCGATTCAAGTTTGCGCGGTATTCGTTGGGAGCGGGCTTGTCAAGGATGTCAGTCGTATGGGCCGTATTTTAAAATTGCTGACGTCCGCTCTTGAGCAAAGCAAAGGTACGTCGATGTGATATTTGCTAGCATTTATTAAATAGGGGTATCAGAACCTGGATTGTTGTCAATCGGCGATGTTCAACAGTTAGGTCCCAATGCCTCGGTGATGCTGCGTGTTTCCACGCTAACCGCCTGGGCCGAACTCGAGGTTGCGAGCGCCCGAGAAGAATACCTCCAAGCCGTTCTCAAGCCCTACCGCGGTACCCTGGCGTTGCTCTGGGTTTCGGCTCTCCGCGATTACGCTAGCATCCGAGCCGACTCGGAGGTTCAGCAAGATAACGTATCTGGGATGGATGCATCATACACCGGGCTCGGTCGCGAAACACTTCTTCCTGTGAGTATCCTGGCCAGCGCTGATTGTTCGTGCGCTAAAATACGCCAAGTATTACTCCGAATCTTGGGCAAAAATCCTCGCCGCGGTGGGATGTGCGATGAAGGCAGGAGATCCGAATTTACTTTACGCCATGGACGGGCTCGACCCATCAACCGCGACGGCGCCTACTAGTAAAGGAATGCGCAAGGATCCGACCGAGTGCTTTTTTATAATTTTGGGTCTAGTCTACGAGGCGCTCTCCAACGCCTCTTCGGATAGTGCCTCTACCCCCGAAACGAGAGCGGTAGCCTTGACAGCGATTCAAGTCCTGGCCTACTTGATACGGCCAGAATATGCCGGCCATGCGATTCTTGACCCACCGATTTTCGACGAGCTCATCGCTCTCTGGTACCGAATGACAATGACGGAGCCCTGGGCAGTCCAAACCTACTTGGTTGGGGCGATTGCGTCGCTCGTAAAGAGCCAGCATACACATATGAGGCAGGCTAGGTGAGTCTGCAGTTACTGTCACAAGTCTTGCCTGACATTCGCACCAGCGGGAGCGGAGTGGAAGCTCTTGGATCAGACGCCCCCATCGCACAATGCCTCAGGGCATGCGTGACGATCCTTAAGAATGCCATCCCCTCGCCTCAGGCACAGAGCAATTGTAAGCGAAAATCGGATGACGTGACTTGCGTCATTTACGTCTTATAGCCATACAGCAGAGCCCGGCCGATCGCATCCCGCTTTTGATAAGCGCATTCCAGGCGTTGTTGGCGGTGGGTGAGGTTGCGGGACCGTCGATGCTCCCAAGCATCCGAGCTATTGGGCTTTCTATATATTCTGGTAAGTATTGGCGAGTTTACATAGTTCCAGGCTAATTTCATTCAGATTTACTGCGGGATGAATACTCGGAAATCGATCTGGTTGGGCCGACACTTCAATCGCTCCGGGCGATGCTATTATCTGACGCCAAGGATATCGAGAAAGAATCGATTTATCCACGGGTGGTTCACGGTTTACTTTCTGCTTGCTTGCAAAATGTCGACGATATGGGGTGAGTAGTTTACTTGTCTTGTTTACCGTACTGATTATCTCTAGTGGGCGCGCTGGAAACGCTGCTATCCTCAAGACGAAGAATAACCTTTTGGCTGCAGCGTTGATTCTTACGGTGACTCCCGCCCAAGTCAAGCTGAGCCGCGCGGCAGTTGAGCACTGCTGCTTCTTGATTTCGCAAAAGTTGTCCGAAGGTCCCGAGGCGAGTCCTGTGCTGGTCATTAGACACATCCTGACTATTTGCAGGTATCCTTGGCCGCGGCGCAGTGCCTCAAGACGTTGATCGCAGTGTCTAATAGCAATCCTGTGCTCCAATTCGCAACGTCGATGTTATTTCCCGGCGCGATTTCATTTATTATTAGTTGTGCGGCCGAGGACGAGGCTGGTCAAACGGCGTGCTTGCCGGCGCTCGATGAGGTCCTGCGCGCATTTACTACGTTCTTTTCTCAGACGGCAGAGGCTAATCGTGAGTATCGCTGCGAGACTCGCATTTGCTGATGATGCGCAGGTCCGCGGGCGCTTGGGGCTTTGATGCCGCCGATTACGTGCCTGCTACAAAACGCCGACGAGAAGCCGAGCAGCTTGCACAAGGCCGCTGTGCTACAATTATTGTCCTTTGCATCCAGTGCTCCTGTCGCATTCAAAGAGGCAGCGGGCTTGATGAATCAGCAACAAAAGGATTTGATGGAAGCAGCCATCCGGCAAGCGGTTGCCGACCAGAGTAAATCAAACGTACAAGCCGCGGCGAGCAAACCTCAGATCGCGCTGCGGTCGTTTTGAATAGGGCGTCAAGTTCCTGCTCTATTTTTGTAATTACTTTTCATCCTTGGTATAAACATTACAATCACACAAAAAACGACATAAACATCATATCAAAAACTCAAAATCACAACATAACCAGTCGGCAGTCAAACAAAAAAAAAAAAAAAGAGACCCGAAAACAAAGAACATAAATTCAAGTGCGCCAAGAGCCTCCACCTCGACTCGGGCCAGCTCCACGGCCTCGGGGGCGCCATCCGCGATCAGACGAAGGGCCTCGGGGCGGACCAAACCCGCGCCCGCGAGGCCGCTCTCGATCTCGATCTCTTTCCCGCTCGCGTTCTGCTCGATCCCAGTCTCTGTCTCTGGGACCAGTCGGGGGAGAGGGATTATAAGGAGGTCGTCGCTCGGCACGAGGGGCCGATGGCGGGGCTCGAGGGCCCGAGGGCGGAGGGCGGGAATAAGGAGCACTGGGTCGCGGAGGGATACTCGACGGGGGTGACGAACAAGTCGGGGCGGGGACGGCAGGAAACTTGCGGGGTTGAGTCGGGGGTGCACGGGGGGCTGGCGTGGCGCTGGGCGAGTTGTTGCTAGGGGTGCTAGAGGCAGCACCGCGTGGGTTCGTAATTTCGCCTTCTTCAGGGCCGTCGGTTGATAGACGAGGGGCGCGCGGGACTGCGAGTTCCGGTTGCGGAGCGACGACTTGTCCGTTGGAGATAGGAACGGGTTTATCGGGCTGAAGGTCGAATTCGATATCGCTCAGGCGCTTGGCGAGGGCAGGGACGCCGGGACTACTGGAAGGCTGGCTGTCGATGAGGGGGATCGTGGCGGTGGGGGGAGTCGAGGACGTCAAGGGGGTGTATTCAGCAGGATTGTCGGCAGGGGAACTCGACGAGGGAAACTGAGGCTCAAGGTCAACTTCCATCTCCTCGAGTCGAGGACCATCTGGCAGAGGCACAGGCTCCACAGGCTCCGGAGCAACATTTTCGTGTGTCTCGCTAGGGGCGACGTCGTGCATCGGAACGTCGGATGCAGCAACTCGGTGTTGCTCAGAGTCCCCATGGCTCTCGGGAGGGGCGGGATAGTCGTCGTGTGCCTCGGGCAGAGGGTTCGAATCATGTGATTGCACGGGAATGAGGTCCCTGGTCTCGGCCGCCTGGGTCGCGCGACGCCGCCGGGCCCAGTCCAAAAACGACATCTTCTTGGGCGCCGAATCGTCATGGTCGTGTGCGCTGGTGTCGCCGTCGTGAGGACCTTCGTCGGTGCCGTTGGCTGGGACACGCACGTCAGCGGCGCAAATCGAGTTTCCAAAATAGAACTGACCTTGATGTGGCCCGTCCAGCGGCGTGGTGTCCAGCTTGGGCGAAATGGGCTCCAAAACCTGCGTCCGAGCCTCGGGCTGCTCCTGGGGCGCCTCGGTCTCTGGCGGGGGGACTGGCACCGGCAATACCTCTCCTGGCCTTTCGGGCTCCCGAGCCTCGACCTCGACCTCGACCTCGACCTTTTCGACCTTTTCCTCGACCTTTTCCTCGACCTTTTCCTGCACCGTCTCCTCGACCCGCTCAACCTGCTCCACCTTGACCCCTGCATCCACCTGTTCCTCAGCCGGCTCGACCTTGACCTCCTCCTTTCCCTTTCCCTTGTCCTTTGCCTTGACCTCCCTCTCCTCCTTTGCTTCCCGCAGCTCTACACGCTCCATCTCGGCATCCTGATCCGGGGACGGCGACTCGATCCTGCGCTTGTGTTTTCCACGGCCATGGGAAACGGTTCCTGCGCGACTGCGCTTTAAAAGGCCATCCCGCGGCGAGACCTCGACAGAGGGAAGGTCCACCTCGGATAGCTCGCTCAACGGGGATGATGCCATCGATAGCCTGCCGAGCGCCCGTTTGGCGGGGGTCGGCACGACTAGAGGTGTGGGGTCTCGCGGCGGCTCGGGTGCGGCAGCAGGTGCAGGGACAGGTGCATGTGCAGGTGCGGGTTCAGGCGCAGGTTCAGGCTCGGGCACAGACACTGGCTCGGGCGCACTCTGCTCGGGTTCAGGAACAGACTCGGGGGCAGGCTCGGGGACAAACTTGGGGACAGACTCGGGCACAGGCTCGGGTTTGGGTTCGACCAGCTTGGGCTCGGGCTTGGGCTCGACTGGATCGGGGGCCCGGGCACTCGGGCGCGCCTTGCGTTCTCTGGCCGTACTCTTGCGATTCCTCCGCGTCTTGCTCGAGACGACATGCAAGGCAGGGTCAAACCCATTCTCGTACCGCCTATAGCCGACCAAGGGACCCAAATCACTGGCATGTCCCACGGAATCGGCATCCTCGAGCAACATGCGGCCAAACGACAGCGCGCATGTGATCGAGTCGGGTTTGCAGGCGCAGGTGAGTGTGAGCGAGCGCAAGAGGTCTAAAATGTCCCAGAGACGCTTGGTGTCCGAGTCGCTGTGTCATGTTAGCCCAGTCAAACAGCTAGTTGGCCACTCACCCGAGTACGTCTTGGTCGTCTGGCAGGGGCTCGAGCTTTTCGTCCCTGACGAGCTTGTGGACGACGTGCTCGACGGCCCATTCCCATGCCAAGACAATCTCCTCTCCGAGCTCGATTTCGCGCAGGGCAAAGACGCCAAAGCGGGCCTCTGGCTCGGGCTCATTGTCGAGTGTGATAAACGGGCGGACGACGGCATTGGGCCAGCAGCCGCAGCGAACAAACCTGCCCTCGTTGCCCATGACCCGGGCGTCAAGGCAAATGTCGAGGGGGGCGGGGACTAGACGGACGTACTTGGTGCCGGTGCCCAAGAGGGCATACTGGTGGGCCTTGTTGGACAGATAAGCGTGGGCATCGGACAGGGCACATCTGTACTCGAGGACTAGGGCGCCGTGTGCTATGGGACCGGTGGCGACGACGCCATATGTGGGGGCATGCTGGTTTGGAGGGGGCTTTATCTCCTTGACGCGGACGAGGGACGTGGGCTGACTCGAGGCGAGAAAGACGGGCTCGGACGAGGTAAAGGGAGTAAGGGCGGGGGCGGCAGAGTCGGCGCGCTTTGCGAGATGGTCGCGGCCGAATGAGCGCAGACGCTCGCGCAACGAGGCATCGACGATATTGGCGCTGATGTGGTCGTACTCTGTGGCCCAGTGTGCGGCGTTGATGTCGTCGTCGTCGTCGGCGGGAGGGGCGGGCTCTTCGGGCGGGGGAGACGGCGGTCGGGGGGGCGACGGGGGAAGGGCGGTCTGCAGGAAGAGGGGCGAGGGCGCCTTGTCGGGCGAGAGTTGCCTTTTCGGGAGTGGGTCGGGAGGCACGGGCTCTTCGGGCGGGGGCGACGAGGGCCGTGGGGACTGGGGGGCGGGGGGCGTGGGTGCGGGACTGAGGGGACGGGCGCGGACACGGGGACTGGGGTCGATCGAGCTGGTGCGCGAGCCGACGCTCTTGGCCTTGAGCGTGAGTGGTTTGGGGGTCTTTTTGGGGGCGACAATGGTGCGGACGGTGGGAGTAAGAGGTTTCTTTTGCGGGCGAGAGAGCGGCTTGGGTTTGATGGGCTCTTTTTTCTGTGGCGACGTGAGCACATGTAGATAGACTAGTTGGGACGCACCTTGAGGCCCTTGCCCTTTTCATCGGTGGAATCCATATCCACCTCCCTGCCGTCCGAGGAGCGCTCCCAGTCCATGTCCCTGTCGCACATACCGCAGACCCAGCGGCCGCGGACGTCGTCGTCGCCGAGGCCATAGCAGCCGAGGTGCTGCCAGTTGCCGCAGCCATCGCAGAGGACGGTGCGGCCGCGGTCGTCGCTGACCGAGCCACACTTGCAGCGGATGCGGCCCGTGTCGCGGTTTTCTGGCTCGCGCGAGGGACCGGCGAGGGGCGCAGAGAGCGGCGGGGGCGAGACGGCCTTGCGGGCGAGCGAGACCGACGCGGTGCGGTGCTTGGGGGCCGGGCCAATGAGGATGGGTTTGTGTTTGGGGGTCTGGGGCGAGTGGTGGACCGTCTTGGGCGCGGGCGGGGCGTTGACGGGATAGATCTGCATGTCGCCGTGCACCAGCTGCGCAAGCGTCTCCAGCCGCGACATCGTGGGCGAGCGCACATGCGGCGAGGGGGGCGACGCCTGCGCCATTGGGGCCACTGGGGCTGGCGGCGAGGGGGCCATGGCGGCCATGGCGGCTGGCTGGAAGCGCCATCGCCGGTCGTCCTCGTCGGCCGTCTCGTCCTCGGACAGTGGACTCGATGGGGGCTCCGTGTCCGTGTGGAGGTCGAGGCGCAGGCGGTCTGTGCGGACGGGGTCCAGTGGGGTGCGCGGGGGATGCTCGCGGGTCGGTCGAAAGCCAGGCAATGGACGGAACTCGGGGATCGGCTCTGGCTCGGGCGAGTCTTCAATCAGAATCGGCTCGGGGGGCTTTATTGCCAACGGCGCTCGAAACAGGCCCTGCGTCGGCCGCACCAGCGTCGATGTCGGGGGCTCCGCGCGCCGTGCGATGGAAAACGGCCCGTGGCGCAGCACAAGCGAGTCGCGCAATGGCAATGGCAGTGGGTCGCGCAGTGGGTCGCCGCGCACATTCGACGCCGCGTGCAGCTCCGACGGCCGTGGCCAGTGGCGCGCCTCCGACGAGATCAGATTCGTCAGCGGCGGCAGCACCCGCTCGTCCCGCTCCCGGCGCTCCTCCCGTGGCGGCGCCTCCAGCACCCCCAGCGCACTCATGCTCAGGTACCCCCGCCGCGGTGGTGGCCCCTCATCCTCCGCCCGCGGTCGTCGCACCGGCCACGCCTCCCCATCGTCCCGCTTGCGCTTCGCCAGTCCAGGTCGCTCCCTGCCCAGTCAGCTAAATATCACTCAAATCGTCCACTCACCACTCTCGTCCCGCTAGAATCTCGTGCGGCGACGGCAGTCGCAGCTCGTTCTGCACATGCGGAAACACCGGCCGTGGCGGATGCAGCGTGCTCGTGTGGACCACAGGACTCGCCCGCAGCTCACACAACAGCGCCGCCGCCTCCACATCCTCGGCGCTCCCGTTCATCGTCGTCGGCAACAAACTATACAACAGTCACGTGATCCTCCCCCTCCTTGTCCCCTCCACCACCGACAACCGTACAAAATGTCGCTGCTAGAGGACGAGCGGTCAGTGCCACTCGCTCGCTTTCTCATGATCACGTGCCTGCCAGCTCATCGTTGCCACCGGCGCTCCTCGACCACCATCTGATCACCCACAACTTGTCACCCCATCGCACGACACAGACGACCAGACGACACCTCCCCGCCCCGATTAAAAATCGCACGCCGTTTAGATTTGTATGTACGCACATGTCGAATACATCCCGAGTCACCCGTAAATGTCGGCCAAATCGTTCCACTCGTGGCTGTTTTTCGTGGCTGTTTTGCCCCGTCTCCGCCATTATCGTACGTATGACCGGCACTCTGCCCGCCGTCGTCAGTGTCTTGTCCTCGCACCGCGCCGACCCACGCGGATGCGACAACCGACGATCCGGCACAGGCAGGTGGAGGCTTGCGACGGGCACTTGCCCCACTGCCCTGCGTTGTACCCACACCCTTGCGAATGCTGTCCGGCGAATGCATGTCGCCTATATCGTGACGCAAGCCACTCATATAATGCGCGCGAGTAAGACACCATCGTAACGTCGCGCACGTCGGCCTCGCAATCGCATCTCCAGCCGCTCGTACAATGCGTTGGTGGATGCCGCACGTTGCCGACTTGCGATCAAAGGATGTCGGTTGTCATCCACCCGAGCCGCGTTCACGCGCCCAGTCTAATTGTCGCCCGCCCCAACGCCCGCACTGTGTCTCGCCGGTTTACTGTCACGTTCTACTGCCCATTGATATCTCTGCCGATTCCAACGATTCGAAAAGGACTCTAAGGAATTTCTGCATGCACCCATGCGTACAATCATTTCTCACCCGATGCCAGCACACCCGAGTGCCGTGAAACAATGTGCCTGAATGTAATTTTGTTGGTTGGGGCCGGGTAATTGAGTGGTTTGTGATATGTTTTGGCAGGATCTTGATGGATGGATGGACTGTAACATATTGCCAGACCATGGATGATTATGTTGCTTCCATTAAACTCCTGATTAGGCTATTTCCTTGGGTTCTTATGATGATGGATGGAATTTTTACCCTCAATATAATACACATTTCATTCACCCAAACCTAATCAGCTTATAAATGGAAAGGACATCTCCCCTGCAACAATTGCACATTCTCCTTGCATGCTATACATTTTTGGCCCTGGTACAGTTGATTTATGGACATGGGTTGAACAAAATGGCATGTTGGAGGCTGGGATGGTACAATGGCCTTCCTGAAGGGAGATGTGGTGCATATATGCTCTTGATGTCATTGACAAGAGCTGATATTATCTGATGGCTGGGGCTCTTCCATCAGATTCCCCTTTCAACACATTTCTTCTGAATGCCTCATGGTTGTGTGCTCCTATCAGGTATTAGGCCACTTCTTATTTGTAGTGTGGGAGTTTAGCAAAGATATTTAACTCAAGGATCAAGGCCCTTGGCTCTTCATCTCCCTCCTCCTACCTTACCACCTTGCCTTGCCTACTCCCACTTTTTTATTCCTGGTGCCAAACCATCAGGAGACTTTTGCCCTCAATTTTCATTACATTCTTAATGCCTTTCTCAAGGCTCTGACACCCTGATCCATTGAAACTGGCCATCACCAGATAGTGGGGAGTCACACCACACTTCACTCTCACTTCTTGTGCATTTGATCACACAAACAACCTCAATCCACCCCTGGCACCTATTTACCACCTTATTCTCCATTAAATACCCACCCCAGTCATTCATTATCCTCACCCCTGCTTGTTTTGCAAATTCTTGTGCATGTGCACCAATCTTCAAGGCCAGTTTCAATGCAAGAGCTCAAAGTTAAGGGTCATCACCATGCTCCAAAAGAAGCCCTTACCAATGCAAACTATAGTCATTTTCCTGTGGCATCAGGTTGCCCAATTATGCCAACACAACTGTTGCATTGTTCAAAGGACAATAGGGACAAGCAGGAAAGGGGGGGGAACTCTGAGGGATGATTATCAGGGAGGCCATAAAGGAGGGAACTATAGTCCATAAGGCCATACAAATTATCATGATCAAAGAGGCTTTTTGATATCCCTGTGGATGTGCCATCAGGCTTGTCTCAGATACTTGTGGTGGAAAAGTACATATTATTTCATATGCAGGAGTATGAGCTGTGCCCAGCATTATACTTCACCTGATGAGGCTTTGGGCATGATGAGCTCCAAAACTACAGAGTCTCCCATGGTGTTGTCCATATCAAACACAAGCCTTGATTCACTCCTCAACATAGCACAGTATGCTCCAGACTTGGGTGATGATCAGGGCTAGTCAAACAACCTGCCTAGTAGAAGGCAGCTAGGTTATGACTGGTGTGGTCAGCACACTGGACCTACAGTGCAATGATGGACAATGGGCTGCTGCTGGAAAATGGGGCAACACTTCAGAATTATATGAAACTTCCATTTGCATCAAGACAGTTCTGCTTCATATGCCTAACTGGTATCATCAAGGGTGAGTGGCCTTGCATTTAGTAAACAAAATCTTGCTGATATTTGAATACTATCTTCTGAATAGGAGTGAGACTGTCATAACAGTTGAGAGTGACCACACCCTGTATGTTCTTCAGGACCCAGCAGAACAGTACATAGAGTCCTGGAAACAATCAGTTTTCAAAGGACATTATACCTTGAGGGAGCTGGATGGCTTGGGGCAGCATCCTTTGTGGTTAAAGGCAGAGATATGGATGGACATACTAAACTCTATGACAAGACAAGGGTGTCTGAACTTTGTTGGATCAATCTCAATGTTACTCAACAACTGCCAGAATGGATGGAGGTTCTGGCAGAATTTTTCAGCACTTGAAAACCTACCAGCAAGAGTCTCTTTGAGAGCATCAGCAGGCTTTGGGCACCCAACAAGCTATCCTCCAACTATCTTAGTATTTATAGATATCTAATTATTAATCTCCCATTCACCTCTTTGACAGATCTTTACACTCAATCTGGAAACTTGAAACAAAGGAGACACAACTCTTGCATGCTAAACAATGGGTGATTCCAATTGGCTTATATGGATTTGAATGGCATGCTCTTGGTCAGCCCAGATCATATGCTCCAGAGGCACACCCCATATCCTATAGCAAGAAACTCCTCTGTAAGCCTTTTCAGGAATGTCGAAAATGGTTCAGCAGTGATTATTGCACTGGCTTGAGAGAAATTTCAATCAATTTTCAGTGCTAGGACAACATGAGTTTACAATGAAGTGAAAAAGAGGACAAGATCAAATATATAGTATGAATGTGATTTCAATTGCATCATTATCCTCCACCCCCTCTTTTAGGTACATGAGGGGGACCCCTAGCCTGTTGTAGGAGACCACCTGCTCAATCAATCAAGCCTGCAACTTGTTGTTCTTTGGTTACTTATGCATTATTATTCCTTGTACAATAGAAAATACCCACATTGCTACCCTGGCCCTTAACTCCCAGTTTTTTACAGCACCTTTGTAGCTTTTTCTGATTATTCATTGGCTTCTTGCCTATCAATTGGTCAATTTGGAAAGGAAGGATAATTGGCTCCATGTTTATCAGAGGTGGTTAGGAGTGCAATGAGTTCATCACAAGCCATGAATGTGTGAGGGGGCACTTTGCACCCCTGAGTGTACATGTGGCCATTATGTATGTAACTACCTATTCCAAACCATGACTTACTTTTATGGTGAGTGATGCTTTTGTTCATATGATGAACTCTTCAGTGGGCAGATGATCTCCTTGACCAACTCCTCACACCAGTCAATGAAGATGTCTGTGCACTAATCTAGTGCATGTCATAACAGATGATTTTCTGAATTAATACAATAATTTAGTCAAGGAGCTCCTGCCAAGGATCACTAATTCATCTGGTGTGAAGGATTTTGATGCCCCACCATGGATGGTTGATTGGAACAAATAACACATCAAAGCAAGCCACTTCAGTCATTTGGCTCATCAGATCCAGGTCTTTGACACAAAAAGGATGGTCATGCATTGTGATGTATCACTAAGTTTTAGTCTGTACGCGCCGCGTCTCCACTAATACGGTGAATTACGATTCGCTATTAGCATCAGTTGATCCGGCTGAATTTTCTGATAATTCTAGCATTTTTAATTAAAGCATTTAATTAAGAATGAACGGAGTTATTCCACTTTCAAGTTTGCGCATATGCTTAGGTAAGTGCCAGTGGACTTCAGACTCTAAGTCCAC
>JBBBZN010000121.1:0-39965 GCA_037974915.1 Ceratobasidium theobromae | reverse complement strand
ATCCATAACAACATGTGTCTACAACCTGGTCTATTCCTTCTTCATCTTATCCCCCTTCAGCAACCCACAGCAACCCAGGATATGGTACTGGTGCTTCAAGCATTCCATTTAGTTTTCAGTCACAGACTCATGCCAACAATCGAATCAACGTTGACCTCTTGCTGCAACAAAACAACCTTATCCCATCAATCGATGTTCCATTCCCACTCATTTCTGAGTGGTTGAAAAATCGTGTTGATGGAACACTTCATGGCACTGGACACAAGTTTTCTGCCTATGGGCCAATTCTCAAACAGAATGGCTATCTTCGTGTCAATGGGCTTGTGAATTCTCAACTTGATGCAGATACACTTGCTAAACTTTTAAACACACCATGTGGCTTCATCAAATCAATGTTACTGTGGGCTCAGGAGGATGTCATTCATTACAAGTGTGAGCTCCTTCGCAAGTGTTGTATCCTAACCTAGTACCTAGTTTGCAATCTCCTGTCTTGTTTGTATGTGCAAAGTGTGCTTGTGATATTCATGTATTCACACACAGATGATGAATCAATACACATGATCATTACAATGCAAGTATGACAACATTACAAAGCAAGTACCAATGAATGACATACATTTGTGATAAAAGCTAAACAATATAACCACATTTACAAAACCACACTTCAGCCTTCTCTGGTGTGACTGTATATACAGCCCGGTGCAACCACAAAAGTACCCTAATATGATCCTCCTTCCAGCCAGTCATCAATGCTTGTAGTTCAATTGACTGCCAACGAAGCATGCTCTTGATTGAAGAAAACACAAGTTCAATTGGGTTATAGTCAGGAGAATAAGGGGGAAGATAGAGAAGTCGCATTCCACTAAAAATCAGGCATCAGTCAATATTGAAATCAACAGGCAATGTATCAATGAGATTTAGCTGCTTACCAGCTTTGAACAAGCTCACAAACACCTGGGATCTTGTGAATGGCACAATTGTCCATTACTAAGACAGAGTGTGGAGCTGGGTATAGCTGCATTGTGTCAAGCAGGTTTTCAAGAAATGACATGAATTGACTGCTGTCAAAGGACATCAGCAAAAAGCCCTGGACTAGGTAGAGAGCCACATCTACCTGTATCTACCTTGAGCTAGGTAGATGGGGGGGGTGTCTACCTAGAGCTAGGTAGACATATAGCCATCTACCTAGAGCTAGGTAGATGGGGGGTGGTCTACCTAGTCTACCTAGAGTTAGGTAGACAGGGTAATTTCAAATATCCATATATGGAAGTTGAGATTTTCTTGGCTATTTTATTTTACTTTTTTATTTTTCAAATAATTTCAAATTCATTTCGGAACCATCCAAATATGGTCTAGTTTATTGCCAATTGATCAATCTCTGCAACCAGCCATTATTTTTTTATCCCCTTCTGACCAAAGTGACTAAATGCTATAAAATACCCCTGGGTGAACATTGGGCATGCAGGCCAGATGTGCTGGGGTGGTGTCTTGGGGCACTTGTCCTGCTGCTGGTTGAAGTGGCTGAGGCAAAGTCAGGTGACAAGAGAGCATCATGTGACCTGTGGCTACTATGTAAATTCGTAAAAATGTGTTTATTAGTGCATTGTTTCAATAGTCTGCATGGCACACATACCCTGGAACACATGCTACCTAGATCTACCTAGATCTAGGTAGCACACATCTACCTATGTCTACCTAGCATCTACCTAGCACTCATATAACTTCTACCTAGGGGGGGGCAGTCTACCTGTGCTACCAGTCTAGGTAGCAGCTAGGTAG
Organism: Ceratobasidium theobromae; assembly: GCA_037974915.1. Lineage (NCBI taxonomy): Eukaryota > Fungi > Basidiomycota > Agaricomycetes > Cantharellales > Ceratobasidiaceae > Ceratobasidium > Ceratobasidium theobromae. The sequence goes on along the minus strand of JBBBZN010000121.1, from coordinate 38,186 downwards.
ACACAGGTAGAGGGTACCCTTTTTGCTGATGAGGGTACCCTTTTTGCTGATGGATCCCTCAACAATCTCCAGGTGGATAATACCACTGAGACAGAGCACAGGGAGTAAGGAATACCTATAAAAAGTGTTAGTAAATCAGGTTGAAGTCTATTGATATATGCTGTGAGCCTTGCACAAAATGGCCATGCATAACAGCACAACCACCAGAGGGTGCCCACCCATAGGCATGGCCAGGGGTATGCCTATCAACAGCACTTTCATCTACAAAAACAAGTTGTTCAGGTGAATAACAGCCAACCACCACAAGATATTCATCACAAAGAACTTGTTTCTGTTCAATTGCCAGTTTTGTGATCTACACCAATCACGTCACAATAGGGGTATGGAAAAATTGGGTGTACTCACTTTCTTGTGTGTCATACCCATTCTCCATAGTGCGCGCCAGACAGATACCTCTGAGGTGTCCACCCCATACACTTGGCCCAACTCCTCCACAATCTCCTGTAGATATAGATCAGGCCGATGCTCTATGCTGCCTCGAATGAACTGGAGCATGAGAAAGATTAGTTACTGGTTTTTACACAGGTTTGCAGAGGAATTTAGGTAAATTCTTACCTCTAACTCCTGGTACCCAAGGCAAAGCTTCCACCCTCATTGTTTCTTAATTTTATCCTGGTTACCAGTGGGGTCCCCAGTTACCCAAAAGCAATGCTGAATCTCATCAATCATTTGTTCAGATAAGTTGGTGTAGAGGGCAATATGTGTCTTCAGGACTGAGTAGCCTTGCAACCAAATGACGGTTCAGCATAGATCTGCCAAGACCTGCTTGCCCCACACCATGGGGTAGGAGCTTGAGTATGAACTGGGGGGGGGGTAAGCTATGAAGTCATGTGGGTCCAGGGGATCAAACAGTTGTTGAGGCCTATCCATGTGGCTTGGGTGGTGGAGCAGGAGAACAGCCAAACATAAGTGCAGTGTGTTGGTGGTAAGCACCATGATCATGTGAAAATCATGTATTTCTTAATTTGCAAAGTTATTTGAAAACAGCTGTAAGCACTGCTGTGGTGCCTGATTCTGAACACGGAGCAAATACTCCCTAATCCGGCAGTTGCATTGCTTGGCAAAAAATACTATAATTCGTAAAAATATTCTGCGAATCGAATAATGTTCTTAGCGAGTCCTAATTCAGTCATATAAGGCATTTTCGAAGACATTTTTTCTTATTTAGGCATGAAGCAGCCATTCTTGGAAGTTGTAATATTTTTAGATGGATAGAGTGTGGCTGATTACCTAAGATCCATCACAGAGTGTATCTTATCATATGGTTTAAAATACATATCACCAAGATGCAACACCTGCAGTGGGTGATCTCATCAGGAAAAACAGCAGGGGGTTATTAGACATGGGGCATAATAACAGGCAAATTAGATGCTGTTATTTTGGGATAGGAAATTTGCCCAATGTAATTTACCAAGACAAATACTATATGGGAAAAAAAGTGAAAAACTGCAGAAATGGTTGTGGGCATCTATGGGCAAAAATTTCTTTAGGCAATTTCAAATGTCCATAAAAGGGAACTAATTATTCCAAAAATATCCAAATATTTTTTTATTTATTTTTCTCTATTACTTTCCTTTTGGGATCTGTCAAAATGTCCCCCCATATATGGTCTAGTCTATTGGCAATTTGATCATTCTTGCCAACCAGCCATTCATTTTTTTTTTCCCTTGTGCCCAAAACAGGCTAAATGCTATAAAGCACCCCTGGGCATGAGTCTGGGGCACATGGGCATGTGATGTGGTGGGTTGTGGGTGCAAGTGACTTGAGCTGTTTGGTGGTGAAATGGAAAAGGCAGAGTCAGGTGACAAGTGGCTGTTCTTGCAAGTCACATGATTCTTGTCTGTTGAATGATAACTTCCCTTCCTGAAGTCTTTTGGGCACAAAGACAAGTTTGTGGTATGACTAAGGGTGTGTCAGCTTCCTTTTCAAGAACCACAGCCTAACAAAGTTATAGATTAGCTTACTTAATGCTTGTTATGGACCAGTGGTGCTATGTGTAAAGGACCTTAAGAAAGGTTTCCTTGTAGCTAAGGTCTATAAGCTCAGAGCAAATGTTGCTGTGTAGATTTGTTGATACTAGTTTATTCCTATACTCAGGATCTGACTAATGGCTTAACTAGTTGTCAGAGTGTTGTTGATTGTTGTTGAAAGCAGAAAGTGTTGTTGAGTGCAGAGAGTCTTAACTTAGGTGTCACCTAGTGTGCAAATGCCTACTCTCAAGATGTCAATTAGAGTATCTGCAACTCTCACTTCTACAGTAGAACCTATACTGGAGTTATTGGGAGAACTATCTAAGACTAGGATAAGAATGAAGAAGGATTCACACAAGCAGGTGCTTGGCAAAGTAAAGGTGTGTAAAATGGAAGGGGTCAATTACAAGGGCAGAAAACATGGTCTTTTTTATGCCCTCTGAGAGCACAGGATTCTACTCACAAGTGGCAACAGCTCCACAGTGAACACTCTACTCCACAGGAGTGAGTCAGTAGGAATATGACTCCTCTGGAGCTCTGGGTTCAGTGGAGCAACCAATAGGAACCATTGGGGTAGAGCTTGGAGCTCTTCCTACAGGAGTGTCCAATGAGATGTGAATGGAGCTGCTCAGTGAGTCATACATGCTTGTGAGTCACTATCTACATTATAGGAGTCATGCTCCATTACTTTCTGAGTCACTTAGAAGTGTGACTCCACTATTGGAGTGAAGGCTCCAAGGTTGGAGTCATTCTGGTGGAGTTCCACTCAACAAGTGGAGTTGGCTCAGAAAGGCTGGAGCTACAAGAAATAAGAAATTATTAAGGAATATCTAGTCTATCTTAGTCAGGGACCTTAGTCAGGCACTTTACCTAAGGCAGGTCTCCTTCAGAATGTAAAGTCAATGTTACTAACACAATCCATATTAGGAGCCAAGCTCCACACTTTCCTGAGTCATTAGAGTCACTGTATAGGACTCACAGGTGAAGAGTCATTCCAGAGGTGGAGACTTACTCCACAGATTTGGTACTCCACTTGTGCTAGAGGGCCCAAGGTAGAGAGTCTCTGGGGGGTATCTCACCCAAGGTGGTGGTGGCTCAAGGAAAAGTGGAGCTATAGGAATTAGGAAAGAAAAAGTAATAGGAATGCTCAGTGTTTCAAGGTTTACCAGTTCGCAGGTACTCTTACATGTCTCCAGCCAGCTTAAAATACCTGTTGGGGCATGAGCATGGCTAGAGACAGTAATATGCTCATATCTCAGCCAATATTGATCGGATTGAGACGCTCTTGGTGTCATTGGAAAGAGCGCGTCGAGTAGCATCGGATCGCATGTTTTCCGGTTCCGAACAGTGCGCATTTGCGGGAGATATAGCGCATTTATTGTCACTGTGGCTCAGTGGTGCGGCTTATGTAATGCATTTAAGCGCTGTAATATGCGCCTAAGCGACAGCTATCAGGTGATACCATTAGATCAGCGATGTAAGCGATTAAGCGCCGAAATTGCATAAGCGCCTGGCTGCTCTCTTTGATAGACCAAAGAATGGGGAATAACCTTCATTTCTCAACCAAATGAGATGATTTAAATGTTCTAGAATTATCAGAAAAATGAGGCGAGTCTAATGGTGCATGTAGCGAAGCCTAATTCGCAATATTCGCTGAATCGCAGCACATTTAGACTAAGAATCTCAGTACAATAAATGCTTATGTAATCAAGGTTTTTATTCCATTTCTGCATGAATCAGACCATTTTGTGACAGGGATAATCAGGGTGTAATTTGGGCTAACCAGATCGGTGCAGGGGGGTTAGGAAACTGCATCAACAAACCGGTGGTGAAGGCTTGTGAGTGGTCACAAGATGACAAGCCAAAATAGATTAGTACCCCTGTGGTGAGATGCAACAAGACACAATGGATCTGGTATGCAGAATTATAAGCACTCATGAGCTCACCTATTCTGTTTGTGAGCCATCATGATATCAATTAATACATGTCCTGAGTGGTGGTGATGAATATAGAGGCTTGTGATTAATGTATTGTAAAATCTAGGTGTTAAGGATCTTGTATTTTGGTGTAGTTGAGCTTAAGTGTAGTAAAGATCCTTATCTCAGTTCAGGTTGCTCAGATAAAGCAATAAATTCCAAATAAAAGTGAATCAAGTAAGCAGGAGACAGTGACTGTTCACTATTTATATCCAGAGTATCTTGCACCCAGTTAGAGCAATGCTACAAGGCAAGGTTCCCTGGTAGAGTGAAAATACTATCTGAATACTAGCTGAGACTGGCTATAGATACTGTTACCCTGTCTTCCTAATCACTTGGTACATCTTACTGATAAGTATTGCCAATGTCACAGTCAGTGTCTCACTTGGTGGAGAGCTGCTGAGTGAGCTGTTGGACTTCTAAAGCAAGATGTGTGGTACACTGGTGTGATGTGGAAAGTAAAGGGTGATATTCATGGGCCTACTTTACATCTGCAATGGGGCATGAGTCATGCTACCTAAGGAGTCATCTAAAGGACCTAGTGACTCCATGGGGTGTAAGTCTGACTGTCAGAGCTGAGTGAGTCAGACTTGGACTAGGAGCAGTGACTCAGAAGGACTGTAAGGCCAAGTCAGAAAATTGTAAAATACATGGAGTCAATGCAGAGTGTGTGCCACCAGACATGTTTCCCTTGAGAATCCATAAGCTGATGAGGAGAAAAGGAGATTTACTGTATAATAGGGGCTAAACAGTAAATCGATGCGATCTCAGTGAATACAACTTGCGCGTACATAGTAAAAATATAGAAATAAAGCTAAGAAGCAGGGCTATCTAATACTGCATTTGGGACCAAGCCGATCGGTTGAGCCGTTGTGGAGATATTAAACAAACGATTTATGCTTAAAATTCCGACTGGTGGCTAGAACTTGATATGTCTACCAAATATTGAGTTTAAATGGTAAAAAAAATATAAGAAAAATATCAGCAAGTGTATCAAATGGTGTAGGAGATAGTCGCATATAGAAAAGGAAAAGAAAATGGCCATCTCAGACACAAAAAAGGAGAATATTTTACTGAATTTTGGGAATTCAGTAATTAAATTGAGACACAAGTCATGCAGGCTAGATTTGTAAGACTGGAAGTTAAGTTATGTATAGAAAAAATGCCAATATCCATAACACCCACTTCTTCTGCATAACTGTTTGTGCCCCAAACAATAGCCCAGTGCTCACTGTTAAGGGATTAGCTCAGTTAATCATCGCTATTAGTAACCTAAGTTAAGTCCCAACAGACACAGGGTAATACTAGGTATTTCTAGCACTGGTTCTAAGTTAGTTTACACAGAGAGGAGTATTGATATTGTCTTGTGACATATAGTCTTGTATTAGAGTATTATTACGATAACTAAGGTTCCAGGACCTGCACCACTATTATTCATATACAGCTAAGTATAGTTATTAGTCTATCTACTAACCACCTTTTGCCTCCTGATTCAATTATAGCTTTAGATAACCACTTCAGATTCAACCTAGAATCTACCAGACTTATAACAGGTGAACAGCCACCTTCCCCTTTGTCATCAAAAAGCAAACAGCCACTAAGTCACCTGACTATGACTTGCCTTTGACAGCTGCCCTGCACAGCCTAAGTACCCCCAGCAAGCCCAGTGCACTCAACAACACTTCAGGCATGCCCACCCAACATTCACACAGGGGTATTTTATAGCATTTAGCCACTTTGGTCAAGAGGGGATAAAATTTTAATGGCTAGATCAAAAAGTTTGATCAAAGAAATAGGAGTTGCCTTTTTGGGCAAATTTGAAAAAACATAAAGTGGACCATTTTGGGACATTCCAAATCTGGAATCAGATTTGAAATTGATAAGTAGATTATGAAAATTGCCTTTTTAGTCCCAGAGGAGTCTTTTAAGGTTATTTAGGTTAATACCCAGGCTCATCCCATCCGCTGCCTGAGGACTACAGATTTGCCAGGTGTCTACATAGTGTCATGGACCCAGAATGGCATGACATATTTTATATGCATTTTCCTATATTTTCTATGATACATTTTAGTTAGTTGCCTTATATGCTTTATTCCTGTAAGATTAGCCACAAGCCACACCTTAGCCACGGGAGCCGTATAGCCACAAGCCATCATAGTATTATGTAACACCTGTCTTTGGGACAAGACCTTATCATGATCAGGTGATGGTCAAGATAACCAAGAAGTCTGGGTGTTCCAAGCTTAGACCTGATAAGCTATCAATAGCTATCAGCCAAGAGATCGATAGGCTGGGCATGTATCTTTAGCCCATGTTCCCACACTTATCTCGTTGGGGCAGATAAGCCTTATCTTGGTTCCCACACTGATATTGGGGTTGTTCCATATTATTTCTTATCTGTAGTGTTTTGTTTGTTTGATGGTGGCTTGCTCTCTGTATATATGCTCTGGTTGAGTCGGCGGTCACAGACTCAACCTCCTTTGTCTCTTCTGCCAATAACATCCTCTCTATATACTCTGCTCTGTGTGTCGCTCCAGAGTAAATCCTTATAAGCTAAACCTGGTGAGTGTTTGGGATAGTTATTAGGTCATGATGACCTAGCGGCTTGACACATAGGTCTATAGAGTAGGTTGGTGTCTACAGAGTGGGCTGGCATCTACAGGGCTCTACATATCCACCTGGGTGTCTACAGATCCCTTGTAGAAGCATGGTTTTACAGGCATCTACATAGATCCATGGATCTACATAGAAAATCCTTTTTTGCTGAAGTGGGTGTGTAGTGAGTGAGGGGCCAGTGGGTGTGCAAGAGGGAGAGTGTGGGTCAAGAAGGCAGGTGTGCAGGCAAGCATATGAGGGCAAGTGGGCAGTCAATGAGCGAGCACAAGTGAGGGGGATTTGGAGCCACAGAGCAGCAGGCAAACAGTTGGCGGCAGAGTGCAGGGCCAAGTGAGCAAACGAGGGTGCATGAGCAAGGCACCCAAATAGAAATGCAACGTGATGGATCTTAGTGTAATTGATGTTGCTCTTTCCATCTAGAGTGGTCTCGCCTTCCTAAACAGGCAGCATCATGCCTAAATAGGGCCATCAGTACCGAAAATACACTTAGGTTCGAATTTGCGGACGCAAAATATACCATTCGAACCGCAGAATATTTTTGTGAATTGTCATATTTTTTCCAGCGCGACGACGTCGTCTTGATGGAGAAAATGCGCAATCTTTGTCCATGCATGCACAGGCAAAGGGATTGGCGCTTATTTGCAATACACCCGAAGGACTAAACCCGCCGCGCTGCGCCATCCCGCCGCCGCCGACGCTTGGAATACGTGCGCCCGGGGGTAACCTCTGCGCGTCTACTGAAACTGGTTTCATGCAAAATGGTTCAGTATCTGCGGAGATATCACAAATTCTTTATTTAAAACAAGTTTCAGAGCTGAAACTCATTTTACCAAGGATATGGATGATACACAAGATAGGTAAAACTAGTTTGGGAATAAGCATGATACATTTACATAGTAATATAGGTATCTCTACTGTAACCTGACATGCACTTCATGTTTTGTTCCATATATGACTTTATTATCCTGTAACACTAGAATAGTGTTTTGATCTCTGATGGAACCATGCCCTGGGTTCCCTACATGTATATAAGGCCCTGCAGGGTCCTTCCTAATGCATCACTCATTCTTACCCCACATACCTGCCACTTGTGCCTCAATCATTGACTGTGCTCACTGTTAGGAATTAACATAGCATAGCCCACTATTAATACATTAGTTAAGTCCCAACAGACACAGGGTAACACTAATATCTCTTACGGTGCTACTAATTAATTTACACAGAGTAGAACACAGAACTGCTTGCGACACATTCACTTGTATAGGAGTATTATTACAAGTAGGACGGTTCAGGACCTGCCCTAAGCTAAGTTTGTTATCAAGTCTAACTGCTAAATACTTTTACTTTTCTCCTGATTATTCTTATATTTTCTGCATTTATTCTTTATTGTAACCATCCCACTTGCTTGGAATTTCCTAGACTTATAACAGATGCAGGCACGAGGGTAAGCGGAAAGAGTGGCAGAGGGTAGCAGCAATGGGCAATGCTGGTCTTGCATGATCATGTGTGATTGAGTGTGATTGAGTGGGGAATACACCAGGTTCCTTACTCAGTTGTTCAACCCTGCGATCACTGTGATTGGCAGGATTGATGGTGAGGGAGGGTCGGGGTGGTGGTGGCAAGGGGTGGGAGCAAGGGCAGCGATTGGTGTGCCCTAAGTCTAACCGACCAGCCCTAAGTCTGTGGCTTGCAAGACACCCTATCAGGGTTCACAACTTCAGGAACACCACAGAGGCTATATGACACCACAAAGGGCATATATAGACCCACAAGCCAAAACAGACACCTCCCCACTATATCAGAACACCAATTCTTTTTGCAGCACTATATATAGACCTCCATAGACCTCCATAGACAGGCCAAAAAAGGAATGGTGGATCTGAAATGACCTAATCAGGGACAATCACCTTATAAGGCAAGTTTACATAAGACTTATGTAAGATTACATAATACAAGACAAATGTCTCTGTTAAAATTGAAAAATTTGATTTTTAAATTGGCCTAAAAGTGTCACTGATGGTAGGACTTGAACCATGAACCCTGTATGACTAAGGAATCTTACATCATCAGAGGGGAGGGGAGAGCCAACCCCTTAGACCACCAGGCCTACTAACTACATGCCAAACAGGCTTAAGTCTTTAGATACCTCCAAACCCGAATTTCCAGAGGACTAGAATGCTAGGTAAAAAATTGCACAAAAAATAGATTCATATGCGAAACATTGTATTAGATGTGCCTGATTTTTTGTAAGTCTATTGATTTCAAATTTAATATTCTAAAAATCGAACAAGGGAAGGTCATGCAATTGCTCCATAATGAGCAAGTTTGAAAATTTTCAAAAAATACCATAGGTGTTTTGAGTATTTAATCTTATTTGTCACAAAAAAGGCTCAAGTACTCACTGTAAAAAATACTCAAAAATCACTTTCATATGTGAACTGTGGGACTGCTTCCAGGAGAATTCTTATCAAGCTCTGCACAACAAACTGAATAAATATAAAATTGAACATTGGAAGATCTTGCATTTTCTCCATAAAATGGAAATCCCTGAAATTTCAAATAAATCATAATTGGTGTTTTTAGAATTGATGCTAGTTTTCCATATGAAATATGGCTGGAAATATCTGATTTTGGGAGAGCTGTCCAAGGGAATGAGTTGACTTGGCAGTTTTTTCCAAGAGACCAAACAGTGCACCTTGACTTTTTGGGAGATTTAAGGCTTCCTGTGGCTTGCACAGGCATTGAGTTAAAATAGAGTAACCAAAGCTATTCTTAGTCATTGGTGTGAGTTTTATTGACAAAACAGGTAAGTCTATAGTGATCTATATAGCAAGGGGGGTGTCTGTATTGTGCTATGTTGATTTTGGTAACTATATAGCTTTGCCTGTTTTGCTGATGAACTCACAGTCCAGGGATCTCCAGTCTCGACAGTAAAAGCAAGACACCATGAGATTTTGGTGTCTCACAAGCAAATCGCATTTTGCTGATGTGGTAAATGGGATAATTAGATGTAATTTGCTTGCATTATCCCCTGCTGTTTTTCCAGACACTCTCAAAAATAGGCTATAACCTGACACATGATAGTATATACCAAGGTTGTTTTTGCTGACATATGGCTGCAACTCTGTCAACTCTAGGTCTAATGTGGTAATTAAAAAATACTATAATTACCAGAAAATTCATGCACATCAAATGGTGGAAATCACAAGTTGTAATTCACAGCAATTGTCAAGAGGAGGCATGTTTAGACTCAAAACTTAGTGATACATCACATGACTCCAGCTAGAAACCAGCAGATTCTCAAGAGAAATCCCAGGTATTTCCTCAACTGGGCTCCGGAATAGCAGATCTAGTCAGAAAAAGTTCAGCATTTGGGGCAGCAGTGTACATTGATAGGAAAGGGTTGAGGCTGACCTAACCCTCGGAAATTCTGACATCTGCTGTCGGCGAGTGACATCTGCAAAAACCGAGGTCCGAGACCAAGAGCCCTCGGTTGCCCTCGGAGCCAACACTACTGACAACCCCTTGAAATGTCTTTGTTTTTTCGGTTGACACAAACCTCAACGGCAAGCTTTGCGTCATACAGGCCTCCCTCAGTTTTGCGTGGGACAAAACCCCCCTCAACCCGAGCCCCTTGTGAGTGAATTGACCATTATTATCTCAGTGTTCACACTCACACTCCAATAGATCAGACTTTCTCCCGCTCCTCTCGACCTCTTTCTGCCAAATTAACTCACGATCCACATCTTGACCCACGGCCAGAACGATATGGACAACCTCTCCCTGGTTCCCACCCTCATTTGCTCATTCCGGGTGAACTCACGCCCGGAATTCAAGCGTCTGAATATGCCGAACGGAGAAAAAGACTTATGGACTCGTTACCCGCAAGGAGTCTAGTTCTATGTACCTCTGCGACGTTGAAGTACATGTCTGGTCGTAAGTCGCACATTGCCATCCCCCGTGAATGACCCGGGCTCAGTCAGCGACCTACCCGGAAACAGAGATATTGTTAGTACGTCCTGGAGGAGTAGGCGACAAGTCTCGTAGGCCGTCCATTGATCCGTACGCGCAGTTACAAGTACCGCCAATCGTCTAACTTTTGGTACTTGACCGGCATCGAGGAACAAGATTCGGCTGTTATCCTGCGCAAAACGTCCGAGGGCAAGGGCCATGAGATGCATTTGTTTGTTCAGGAACGGGATGTTCATGATGAGATATGGCACGGACCAAGGTGAGCGTGGATCCCCTAGGTTTTATATTCCTTCATGCCGTTTCTGTAGGACTGGCGTCGAGCAATCCGGGATCATCTTCGGGGCCGACGAGGCTTATAGTATCAATACTCTCTCCAACGCACTTTCTTTACTACTAAAGCATGCCGATCATCTTTACGTTGACGTCCCGGCCCATATTCACTCATCAGAGATTAAAAGGGGGCGAAAGAATCTCATTTCATATCTAACTGGGACAAAATCCACCCCAGAAGAAACCATATTACGGGAGATCATCGAAAACCGCAAACCGCAGAGCTTGACTAAGGAAGTGATGAAGCTTCGACGAATAAAGAGTGTCGCAGAACGGGCTGTCATGCGAAAAGCTGGGGATGTTAGTGGAACGGCCCACGCCAAGGTGATTATCCTGTCGTTTCACCTGCAAACAAATCACATTTAGGGCTGTTTCTAGACGATGAGATTCGGGCATCAGGCGAAAACGGAAGCGCAGCTTGCCGCTCATTTTGAGTATATCTGTGCTATCCAGGGCGCGCAAAGACCTGCATATGTTCCAGTGGTAGCCTCGGGGTTTGTCTCCGACCTAGTTCATCAATCCGCCGCGTTGATAAGTTGATAGTCGCAATGCCCTTGCCATCCACTACACGAACAACGACGACACTCTCCGGGAGGGCGAGGTGGTACTTATGGATGCCGGGTGTGAATTCAAGTAAATAATCATTATGTAGACTCGCGGGATACTTACCTTCTCGCAGTGGATACGCCTCGGACATCACTCGGACATTTCCTGTCGGCTCGGGGCGATTCACTCCGCCCCAGCGAGAGCTCTATGCTGCCATTCTCGAGGTTCAAAAGAAATTGGTGTCGCTTTGCACCGAGGAAGGCCATGAATCCTTGAACTCACTTCACAACCAGAGTGTCGAGCTCTTGCGAAAAGCCTTGTCGAGAATTGGCTTCGATCTTGGGGCAGGCGGCCGGCTAATAGATAGACTGTACCCGCATTATTTGAGCCATGCGATTGGAGTTGGTGAGCGCGGCGCGCGGGTGCCGAACGAGAATGTTTACCATTTGAGCAGATTTACATGAAGGAAGCTCGGAACGATATCAATAGTAAGGGGGAATGTCAGGGCGAGTGTCGCAGATGTTAACCGACGTCTAGTCTCATCGAAGGCCAGGTCATCACAATTGAGCCTGGAATTTACGTGCCCGTCGACCCCGCATTTCCTAGATGGTTTCACAACATTGGTATTCGTATCGAAGTGAGTGGATTTCTGTCGCTTGTTGTTTCAGTGAGTTGACAGTGGATCGTAGGACGAAGTGCTCGTGGAACGGACGGCACCTGTGGTGCTGACTGTGAATGCGCCCAAGGAGATTGCAGATGTCGAAGCGACGTGCCAGGGGCTATCAGGAGCGGGAGCATACTTGTAATGAAATGGCGTAATGATACATGAAACGCGTGACATAAGCAGTTCAGGGTCCAATCCGAAAAGGATCCGCGGGCGTTCCACCCTTTGCCCACTGACTTGCGACGCTCGACCATCCTCAAAAGCCGTAAGTGAATAAATCGATTTATCGGAGTGCACAGCCCCTGCCCATATAAAAGACGGGAGATCCGCCCAGCCTCTTGCTGACTCCCACCACTAGACTACTTACTTTTATTCTTTTCACGACAAAATGGAAGAGGAAGTCGCTGCTCTCGTGAGTATTCAACGCGTCGGCGCGTCACTAGGCTCATCGCGCTCTAGGTCATCGACAATGGCTCTGGAATGTGCAAGGCTGGCTGTAAGTCGGATGATCTTCGTTTTTGACGCGTATCTGATTAATTTTTCAGTTGCCGGTAAGATAATCGATTTTCTGAGATTAACGCGATGCTGAGATGTCCAAGGTGACGATGCTCCGCGTGCCGTCTTCCCGTGAGTAATAGTCATCTTCGACGCGAAAAGTCTAATGTCTTTTAGCTCTATCGTCGGTCGCCCGCGTCACCAGGGTGTCATGGTGGGAATGGGTCAGAAGGACTCTTATGTCGGGTACGTTGCCACATTCCTAATATGAACTGCGCTCATCCCATGCAGTGACGAAGCCCAGTCCAAGCGTGGTATTCTCACCCTGAAGTACCCCATTGAGCACGGTATCGTCACCAACTGGGACGACATGGAGAAGATCTGGCATCACACTTTCTACAACGAGCTCCGTGTTGCCCCGGAAGAGCACCCAGTCTTGCTCACGGAAGCCCCCCTCAACCCCAAGGCCAACCGCGAAAAGATGACCCAGATCATGTTTGAAACTTTCAACGCTCCAGCCTTTTACGTTGCTATCCAGGCCGTATTGTCGCTCTATGCCTCGGGTCGTACCACTGGTATCGTGCTCGACTCTGGTGATGGTGTTACCCACACTGTTCCCATCTATGAGGGTTTCGCCTTGCCTCATGCCATCCTCCGTCTCGATCTTGCCGGCCGTGATATTACCGATTACCTCATCAAGATCCTGATGGAGCGTGGCTACCCCTTCACCACCTCTGCCGAGCGCGAAATCGTCCGTGATATCAAGGAGAAGCTTTGCTACGTCGCCCTCGATTTCGAGCAGGAATCGCAGACTGCTGCGCAGAGTTCCCAACTTGAGAAGAGCTACGAACTTCCGGATGGCCAGGTCATTACCATTGGCAACGAGCGTTTCCGCGCCCCGGAGACCCTCTTCCAGCCTGCGTTCATCGGACAGGAAGCCGCAGGTATCCACGAGACCACGTACAACTCGATCTTCAAGTGCGATCTCGATATTCGTCGCGACTTGTACGGCAACGTTGTGCTCTCTGGTGGAACGACCATGTACCCTGGTATCGCGGACCGTATGCAGAAGGAGCTCACCGCGCTTTCTCCTGCGAGCATGAAGGTCAAGATTGTCGCTCCTCCAGAGCGCAAATACTCGGTCTGGATCGGTGGTTCCATTCTTGGTACGTTTCTACCTGGAGTTGGTTGGTTGACTGTTCTGACTCGATCCTTAGCTTCTCTGTCCACCTTCCAAAATCTCTGGTGCTCCAAGCAAGAGTACGACGAGTCGGGCCCTGGCATTGTCCACCGCAGTATGTGCCATCGTTTTCTGTCGCATCTCCACACACTGACGATTGGTTCCAGAGTGCTTCTAAATTACCCAATACATTTTTTGCACTGGCTGTGTGCATTGGCGCGCAGTTTGAGCCAGATGTCTATAGTTTTAATGCTTACGGAACCAATGATATTTACGTTAACGCACACGGGTTGTCGATGAGTCACGTGCCGTTCATCTAAACTCTTTACAATCGACAATCTCGCCATTAACCCGCCACAACCAGCTATTGAAAAGGATGCCCGCCACAAGAACTGCTAACATCTGGACTCTTGTTCGCGGCCCCGCCAAATTGAGGAAGGATCCACAAACCCCTGCTGCGCTTTTTTGCGGCGGAACTTCAGATTCCACAACACCGCCTGATGGACGGAGCATCTCCAGCTATAGTGCAAGCCACCATCCGGTGATCTCTCCGGGAGAAACAATTCATTATCCGCAGTCCGACGGTCAAAGGACTACATTCCGGACGAAGATCGGAAAGGCGAGTATAGCCTTGCAAAGTCGCGCAGTCACTCTGATCCAGTGGCTTGTGATCCACTAGAAAGTGACACCACACCAATGGGCCGTGTACGATTACATCCTCAAGATTCCCAGGGGCCGTGTAACCACTTACAAGGTAAGTCTTTTCGGCCCTTGGCATTAGCCAGGGAGTTTATCGGCTCTCCCTATTTTGTCAACATCAAGTCGATTTGTGATGCTCTTGGCCAAGGAAGCCCACGATCTGGTATGCCGCGCTGCCACGACCCTGGCCTATTCGTGACTCTGTTTTAGTTGGTTCGGCGTTGAGGAATAATCCCTTTGCGCCATACGTCCCATGCCATCGTGTGATTGCGACTAATCTTTACCTAGGGGGCTACTGCGGAGAGTGGGGCCCCCAAGCCAAGAGTGGCACTCAGTTCAGCCGCAAGGTGAGTTCATGCCAGTTTTTCGCTCCAAAATTTAACCACCGCATCCGCTTTTGCGTTTCTAGTTGGACATCCTACGGGAAGAGGGTGTCACGTTTGACGAACACGGAATGCTCAAAAATAAAGAGGATCTCTGGTAGAGATATTCGCGCCTGGAATGTTTCACCGTGTCGATGACAAACAATCGGTTGTAAATTCCACAACCTGACTCAGCTGCTCGTGACTCGTGCTCTCTTCCTTAGTACCATAATTCTCGCTTGTGCCACGTATCCATTGTTGCTATTTTACTCTAGACTAGAATGGTTTCCAAGGTTGTTGGTGAACTTGCCTGCCAGCAGAATTCATATTTATACCAACTAGAGACAAAAGTTGTGTCATGCGTTGAAGTCTTACCATCTAAAGCCGATTCTAAGCGAACGAAAAAGAACAAGGAAAAGGGCCAGCAAGCTCAGCAAGTTGAAGCAAGCGGAGACAAGCTCTGGGAAGTAGAGTGCGAAGACTCGGTTCTGTTCCCCGAAGGTAAATGCACCTTACCAACCTAGGTATGCACTAGTACCTCACAGTTTGCATAGGCGGGGGCCAACCCACCGATTATGGAACCATAATAACTCCAGAAGATCCTAATCACCCGATCCCCATCAATACCGTTCAACGTCATGGTCTCCGTGCCGTTATGTTCTCGCCCCGCCCGCTGACCCCTGGTGCGACCGTTACACAACACGTCGATGCTCGCCGTAGGATGGATCATATGCAGCAGCATACAGGGCAACATCTCTTATCTGCTGTTATGGATACTTATCCCGGACTTGAGACACTCGGATGGAGCATGGGTGCGAGCATCGTAGGGGACAGTAATACCGCAGAAGACAAGATACCCAATATGAACTATGTAGAACTCGGGAGGAAGCCGACCGACACTGAAATAGCAGAAATCCAAGACAAGTGCAACCAGATTGTGCTCCAAAACAAGCCGATTACAGTCAGTACCCCGAATGACGCTAAGCAGGACTCGTTACCCTCAGACTACGATCGCGAAAAGGGTATTGTTCGTGTCGTCACAATCGATGGGGTTGACGAAAACCCGTAAGTCGGCGAATGATGGGTGTGTGTGGATGGGTATATGCTATACTAACGCACCACTTTTGCTCAGTTGCTGTGGCACCCATTTATCTCAGACCTCCCACATCGGGCCAATCCTCTTACACTATACTCAACCTATCCGCGGGACGAACACACGGCTCTTTTTTACATGCGGTTCTCGAGCAATAGCACTTGCTACATCCGCCATCCGCGCGACACGCGCCGTTGCGGCTACATTATCCTCAGGCTCCACACCTTCCGAGCTCAACTCACGCGCCACTCAAGTCACCAATTCTCTTCGCGATGCTCTTCGCGCCAAGCGCAAGCTTGAAACCGAGATTGCTGAATACACAGCAATCAAGGCTGTTCAGGAAAAGTCAAGTTGGGTGTACCGAGCGGATGTCGGACTTGACTTTTTGATGGACGTTGTGGCTGCAATCTCACCTTCGGACTTGCCAGATGCGCTCATCTTAGCTGCGGGAGTTGGAGCGGAAGGCGGATCGGTTTTGATTGTCGGTACTAATTCGGAACGGGTACAAGGTTGCGCTTCGAAAGCTATGACTGCGGTAAAGTCCCTCAAAGGCGGAGGCAAGGCAATCCGGTGGCAAGGCAAGGTTCAGGTGTGGGAAAAGGGAAATCTAGACGCTCTAGAGAAGATTGCAAACGAGAGTGAACAAGTCTAAATTCATACTGGCATATCTAATAAATCATATACATGCGAATACAATGTGTGGGGTCTAATGTCGTTTGATCTACTGAGTTCTCTAGTGAGAGAAATAAAGTAGGGTGAGACGTGCGACGAGTCCCGATGGATCACCTTGGGTTAGGCCCCCGGAATTCTAAACCCATTGTGTAAGCTGCAAACGACCATTTATCGGCTGCTTCAATTATTCTATATCGCGTAATTAGATTCGATTACCAATGAAATAGGTATCGGCGCTTACCTCTTTTCAGTACTCTTCCCAGCACCGTGTCCGCTCTTCTGGTCAATTCTGATCAGCAAAGGATGTGGATTATGAGGCTTCCTGTATTGGAGTTCAGCTATTTGCTTGAAAGAATGAAGTGGCACAACTCGATCATCATCTAATATCGTAAAATTAGTACCCCATAAATCCTCCGAGCGAACCGGGAGAACGTACGATCGGCCGTAAGCAATAGCATTGGTGGTAGCACCTTGTCTCCCCTGTCGACGTTGTGGTATGGCGATATGGGGTACATAAAGTCGAAATCCTCAGGTTTCGAGGGATCACCATAATCGGACCTGTGCACCTCAATGTTAACGAAAAAACGGAAAGAGTGAAAGACGCCCAAACTCACGTCCATGCTTTCCCAATTGTGAATTGCGGGAACTAAATAATATAACATTAGTCGAGTCTTTTTACCAGTGAAAGCGCTTACCCTCAGGTAATCGAATACACCAACTTCGGCCACCGCCGCCCCAAAGGTCCCCTCGGGTGCTCTGTTGACGCACGCAACGACCAAGAGCCCTAACCATACGTACGTTAGCCAATACAAAGTGAAACAGGCACAAAAGCGCGCACCCCCATTCGATCCACCATTGATGATTACCTTGCCTGGCGCGGCGTATTTTTTATCTACCAAGAATTGACTAGAGTGCCATTCAGTTATGATTTTCAATTGAGATCGTGTAAACGTACGTTGCGGCGATAAAATCGTCGAATACGTTTGGCTTGTTCTCTCGCGTGCCTGCCAAATGCCACGTCTCCCCGTATTCGGCACCTCCACGAATACTAGGCACGGCAAGAATACCTCCGTAGGCCTTCAAAAACGTCAACATGGACGCGCTGAAGAATGGATTAATTGAGATGCTGAATCCCCCATAACCTGAATAGAAAAAGACCATCAATAATATGTTCGAAAGAAAACAGGAACCCCACTAATCCAAGTCGAGGCATAGTTGTGTCCCGGATATCGACTGACCAATCACATCATCGGGCTGTTACCAACCTCTACAGCCCTTCCATGTGATTGATCAGTCGATATCAAGGACGCAACCACGCCTCGACTTGAATAATTGGGTCTTAGTATATCTAAGCTATCTCACCATATTGCAAAGCAGGAGCGGTTCCGTCCCGCTTGGCGTCCTTGTGACTGACGATAAACATCGGGACGCTGGTGCCGTCCTTACTGGTGTATTTGACTTGCTCGGCTTTGAACTCGTCCAGGCTTAAACCATTGAGCTTCGTAGCGCGCCACATCTTCCATTCTCCCTCTTGGGCGTCACCTTCCGAGGCGGTACCGTTGAGGTTCTCATTCAGGTTATCCACGGATCCTTGGTCAAGGCCAGGCATCGGAGTCATCATCCCATCCGCGTGCGTTACCGACACAAACCCAGGCTCCAGAGGATATTCACGCGGATTGGCAAAGTCGTACGAGTACACCACACCTGGGTTCGTAAACCCAGAAGCCGTGATAAAGAGCCTGTGGAAGTCGCGTCGGCCAGAGATGGTGAGGACTCCAACGTGATCCTCAGCGAGCCTCTTTACGCGTTTGCCCTCCTTGTTGAACAAGTAGAGTTCGTCCTTGACATCCCTGGAGTACACAATAGCCCATGTGTCCTGGTTTATGGCCTTGACTTGTTGAATTGGAGCGCCGGGATCTTCGTTGATGAACGGGGTGAAGGACAATGTTCTGACACGCTCCTCGTTCGAAATGTCGATTGTCATGATGCGATGGTTCGGAGCGTTCTTGTTAGTCTTGATGTAAAACCTGGGGCCATCGTTTCCAATTCTTAAATGGTTTTATTAGTATAGTCAGACGGTGTTTTTATTAAAACTCACACGCTGTATTCGGCATCCCATTCGTCGATAAGTTTAGTCCACTTCATATTCGGTCCTATCGGATTGGTGGTATCTTCCAAATCCGTGACCCATAAGAGGTTTTGCTAAGGATTGCTATATTAGGTCGGGCGTGTGAATAAGACGAAGTCGGCTTACTCGGGCAGTATCACGGCTGATGTACAGAATCAGGTATCGACCGTCAGGAGCCGTGACTTGCGCTCCCCACATATAATTAGGCTCGTCATCATTCTTCATTACCAAAATGTCGTCACCTATAACAAAAGTCAGAATAGCATGTTGCAGGAAAACTTGAAACTCACTTTGCGACGTCCCAAGCCTATGATAATAGAGCTTCGCAAACTTGTCCTCATCCGTCTCGGTTCCGGCTGCATCCGCTGCCTCTGAATGTGAGGCTCTCTCCGGGTACCGCTACAGTCGTGTCATGCTTTAGTCGAGCTCTGACAGAAGAATCGCGTCATCCGCACCTGATAGAAGAAGCCTTTGCTGTCCGGAGACCACACGATGCTTGAGAACTTGACAAATCTGATCTCATCGTCCATTCGGCCAGCACCTCCTTCCCTGGTTTGCTCAGCATGTTTGGGGCTGGGAAAAGGGACAGAGGTCTCTCGGACGTAAATGGTGCAGAAATCGGATCCTGAGAGACTGATCCCGTATGCAAAGTATTTGCCACATTTCGAAAAGGCTGACGTGGCAAGGGCAGCAGTGCCATCCTTTGCAAGGAGGTTGGGCTGAAGGACTGGCCTTTAATAAATGGCAAAAATACACTCCAATTTACGCACGTCAAAGAACACCTCGCCGCCTGCAGAACCGTCATCCACGGTAAAGTCGGGGAGTTCGCTGCCGGTGGATCTATAGAGCACATATTGAGCTTGCAGCCCCGCGTTGTAGTTCCAATAGTATCGTTCGTCTCTGCAATATGTAGGGGAGGAGAACTGGGGAAATAATTAACCAAGGCTGGCAAGCGTAATAAAACACAAACCTTGGGATAGTTTGAGCTCTGACGAATCAGATCCTCGAGGGGTTTCCGGGCGGGGATGTCATTAATGAACTTGGACGTTACATCTACTTGTTCTATAGCAGGCGAAAACGCATAAATAGCATGTGCTAACTAGGAGCTATCCAACCCACCCTGGACGAATGAATCTACTTCGGGACCTTTACTTTCGAGCCATCTATATGGGTCTGGTACGACGACAGTACCATTTTTCGCACTTTGATAGGTATCTTCGTGGTCTACTCGTCGGACAGCAGGATAGGTACTAAGAGGCGTGACGGTCATCTTGATAGGTGAGAAAATGAGGTTGGGACGGGGGCAGATGGAGCGAAACGACACAAGCCGAAGCATTTTCAACGCCTGGACATCCAAAGGGCCTTGGTGTCACTATGGTGAAAGGATTGGCAATCTCCCACACTGCCGATTACATATTTGACCCAGTAACTTGGACCAATGCGGACCTTCTCGGTGCCGAGCATTGCCCGTCCTTCCATCGAACCTCCGCCACCATGAGTCTACTCAAACTCGAAACCATCGGCCCCGAATGTGAGAGGTTTATAGCCGACGCCGTATTGCCACTAATATACACAGCCATCCCCGATGTTCAGTTGGTGCTCGACGAAGCAAAGGCGCTTATTGACGACATTCAAAATTGGCCCAAGGGAAAAACATATCACGGCGTCCAGACTAGCAGGAGAAGCGCAGGAGCTGGTCCCTCATGGTTCTCGCGCACCAGGTGACGTTACTCCCGCTCTTGTCAAGGTGGCATGCATTATTCACGCCACCGTAGCATTCACCCACCAGCGGAAGGATCTTTCGATGAGTTTTGGGCTTGTTTAGGTGAATCCTCTGCTAAACGGGCTCAACGCAAATAACCAAACTTGGTGCGATCTTAGGTGTCAATCATTCGCTGAACGAAAGCGAATACATCCCAGAAATCAAGTCTGCCAGCTTGGTAAAGTCGTTTGGCGAGTTTCAAGGTATGTAACTGTCAATCTCAATTCCGGACATATCTCATTAGTTTAAGGTTGGACACTCGGTTACAAATTCTTCCCACCAATCGCCGACCGAGTGTTTACTATCCTTATCACTTGTATTTTGGAGGAGTCACCAACCCGACAAGGCTTCGTCATCAGCTTACCACTAGATGTATGTAACTCTCGCTCTTCGTTCAAGAGTTGTGACCTGAACCTTCCAGGTCTCCGCAGACGAAACCCTTAAATCTAAGGAGCCTCGAGGAGTTCGAGGTCACTACGTGAGTGTCGAACGCGTTAAGGAATTGGATGGTCAAGTAGAATGGATGTAAGCTTTCCTATTCTCCACTTGACGTCCTGACACCCTGCTTATCCCCCACTCGATTTTTGTGCGTAGTATGGCTACTCGGTCTAACCCTGGCGGGCTCATTCCATTTTTTCTGAGTGAAAGTTCCATGCCTAGCAAAATCTCTCAAGTAAGTTTTATTCATCACGTAGTGAAAAGGTTTATCACTGCCTATCTAAACCCTTATCTTCACAGGACGTGCCCCACGTTGTGGCATGGATTAAGCATAAACGAGGGGCCGATTCAAGCTCATAAGTTTAGAGCGCCTGACCCGGCAGTTAGCATTACGTCATTACTGCTTTGCCAATCTCACCATTCTTCGCAATGCAGAGAACCTTTGTACAATGACTCCAGCTATTCCCTGCGACCGTACAATATATCGAATCGATTTGAACCTTCTAGCACAGTTGGGTGCATTCTCGCCTCGATTCATAATCGGCGCATGATGCAATTTCGCAAATCGATTGCCCTATGGATCCTAATCCTCGGGGTCAATGCAATATTTTTAGTCTCGGCGCTAGCTCCAAGCTGCATCGTGAGCCAAAAGTGCTGCATTCATTTCGACCATCGATGTTCTAAATTGGGACTTGCTCATTCTCATTGGATGAGAATTGAACCTGGTTCAACTGAGTAAGCCCTTCAGAACTCCGCAGTTTAACCTAACCTTAAACTTCGCATGAGACATGCAAACTGCGGCCGATCATATACTGCCCCCCTTCATCAGAAAATCTGGCTGTTTCGTTCGAAGCGGGAGGCATTCTCCGTAATTCTGAGCACTGCTATCGCTTGTTTTTCGAGAGGCAATGCAAGCGGGACAGAAATCCGATGGTCATCCGGGGGCGAGATTTTTGATATCTCTCCAGCATGCGCCTACGTAGGCGAGTTGCGCTATTGTATGCTGAACCCCCCCCCCCCTTCACTCCCACAGCCAATTGTTCCGATTATTCATTTGTCCTGATTCTACTAAGCGCGCGCTTCCGGTTTGAGTGGCCTCCAAACCAAAAATTTGATATTCGGATGCGATCCAGGTACCCAATTATGCGTTCGGTGTGTTGCTGACTTCATACGTATACCTTGCTTTCACCCAAGGGTATAAACTTACTCGTATCCGACACTGTATTATGTAGCTAGGTTATACTTATAAGCTTATTTGTTTCAATTCGAAACACCTATGACACGATCAAAATTCACGATCTCATAAATTTCAACCAACGTTGACATGGGTGGACATGTACATCTACTTTCGCGAGTATATATGTACTAGTATGGTACACAAGGTACGAGAACCCGAGGCATTCTATTTTGTTGGCGGAATGAGAAATAGCCGTATTTATTATCCTCTTTTCTGAAAATTCGTTCAATCTTTGATTAGCTACCGACACGCAATAAGAAATATGGGCTTGCTGTGATAGTATAAAACGCCAATCGTTTTTCAGGTAAATATAGTGCACGTGCTAGCCCAACAAACCTGCGTGGTCCTTGATTCCACTCACATTATCCAGAATATATACTGAAATTGCTGTATGCTATTAGAATTTGATTGATCGCTAAACTTGGGTTACATGTTTATTTTGGACGAATAAGGTAAAAATGAAGTAATAGGGTCACAGAATCAATATGATATTTTCATGTACTGGCGACCACTATTTTCACTCGTATGAAGACGGGTTATTCTATGTGCCGACGACCACCCAAATAGCGCTCTTCCATCCCCGAGAACTGCATCTTGATCGGTCACTCGACGCACATGGCGAAGAGGAAGTTAGGCGATATCGTGTCAGATCCTGAAACTTGTGCCGGAGCGGCCTGGCTGTGAATCAAAATGTGACTCGGGGGCGTGAAAAAGCATCGTCGCGTGCACCTTTCCCGAGTGGCCATGATTCCTCGTGCCCGTAAAATACATATAGTCTAATGCATCTAAACGGATGTAATTTTTCCCATTTGGTCTAGGTCTTCGACGATCTCTTGGGCGCCCAACCTCGGCGAGAGGTCATGCACCAACAACTTCCCCTACTTCAGGGTATATGCGTACCTAATCCCGCCCATTCACATTCCACTATCGTACGTGCTTTCAAAATCGTACATGTACAATACCTGCTTGACCTTCGGGGCTGCGAGTTGCTGGCCAACTTAGGGACCAAACCGGTGGCGACCGTAAGAAAAATTCTGATAACGGGATGCTGGTTACACGCGTTCCCGGAGAGTCGAGCGCTGGAACGATATCGATTGGAGGCCGAACACCGGGAACCCGGGCGTTAAAACTCGTTTTTGTTATACAAAAAATGCTTCCCCGCTGAGGCACCGTGACTGTGTAGCATCATTATCTGGCCCTCTAGCTAATATCTCTCTCTTTAAGCCCACGAGAAACGGCTCGAATCATATTGTACCAGCCCCCGTTCATAATACCACATTTGGGCCCATCCGGAGGGTCTTGTGAGGTGTGGCAACTCGAAGCATGTTAGCTAGTCCGTCAGTTAGTCCTATGATCATGTCATCACAAGCCTATATCGTAATTATCCTTTGCACACTAAGGCTATTTACTTAATTGGTTCCTTCCGATACCAACTTTAAAATGATGCAATTACCTCGCGAGTGCATTGCAACGCGCGGATGAGTATCGCGAGCCTGGTGTGTTAATGTGACAGCTAGCATGATCAGTTGCATATAACAGGCGTCCCGATCCGGCACTTGTATAGAGTGATTAGTTCAATTGTATGTCCGGCGAATTCTCTCAAGTGAATAACTGAAGGCTAAGTATCCATATCTGTTGCGAGTTGCAACTCTTTATCATGTAAGTCGATTTATAGCTTGATTGACTTGCAACGAAACTTGGTTAACCTTATTTCTCTCGTTAGTTATTTAAGAGTTCCCTTATTCCGCATGTTTATTAGTCTATATGCGTAATTGCATTCATACATCGATGTCCAACGTTAACCTTATTCGTAAATTTATGAGGGTTAATCCTTGTCTGGTCATTCCGTCTACCAATAGTTGATATTGAGTGTGAGTTTGCACCCAGCAGACCGCTCTCCCACTTGCAACTTGAACTCTAGAATACGAGTCGAGCTGGCACCTTACTGGAGTAATTTCTCGATCCGGGGATTCATACGTCATAAGGGAACAAGTGGGCTAATATCAGAAAATCCTTTATGCGTTATATTTGAGACCTCCTGAGGGCCAGAACATCAGCGGTATCGGCTTGGACACGTGCTGTGCAGCTTTGCACTACATCAAATATTTGATGGCCGTGTCCTCGTCTTTACGTATGCACGCCAAGAAAAAACAGGATGAGTATGTGGCATGCCCCGTGGTGGGGAACTCAAGTTCAAACGACCGATTCTGAGCTAATCGCGAGGTAGCGTCCGATCGAAACTCGGAATGTCCCGTTTTGATAGGTCGCATTGTGGGTTTATCATAAATTACCTCCGGGCCGCGTTGGCCAAACGATTTAGCTCTGTGATATAGCTCCGTGATCATGCCCAGATTCTCCGCCAGACCTTATTACCGCGCCCCGCCGTAGGAGCCACGATAAGTTCTCGTATACCACGAATGTGACACATGTGTTAGGTAAGGCTCGAACGAGGCTAGTCGCCATTCCTCGATAGAATCCTCGAACGCCTTCTCCCTTCCAAGTACGGGCTATGGAAGTCGGTATAGTTGGGTATAGATGAGCTGTGGCATGGTTCTATATGCCCCAGTCGGTAAGTAATATTATTATTACTCCGTTCACACACGAATTTGGCACACGCACCTGCATTCGAGATCGGATAACTTGAAGTGGATAGGTCGACGCCATGGCAATTAGTTTTGCCGCAGCAGAGATGATTGTATAAGTTGTATTAGACTATACAATGGGATAAGTCCGCTGTTTATGATGTACCCATTGACACATACTAATCGGTCGTTCTCGGAGCGTGAATTGGCACGTTCATCTAGCCCTAAGCGTCTCCTCTTTTGTTGAAAACATAGTCGCCTTAACTCTTCGTAAGCGACAAACTGGATTGTACCTTGGCACAATCAATCACGTGGGCGCTATCGCATTCGTAATGACATACCGCTGCTAACGTTGAGCAAAGCTAAAGTTGTGCCCACATAAAGACCACGCCATCCTTCATTTCGGTAGATGGAGCTCAGTCCATCTTAAATAGAGTTAGAAGAATATTATAATAGAATATTGAGGGATTACTTGCCCCATAGCCCTCGGTATGCACCCGGCTGGCCTGAATGCGTCGTAAACATTCTCACTTTAACTACCCATATCGGATTCGAAAGCAAGGCCGTAATGGCACCTGGTGGTTATAATGCATTATGAGTTGTTCACGAATTTTTAACACCACGTACTAGCCTGGGAAGCAGCAATGAGATTAGTAATTGGGTGTGCGGGGGCGCGGGGATCGGGGCTATTGAACATTTTGCTCTTGATCATAGCATAGCTTAGGAAAGCCAATTGGTCACTAAACGTCCATTGTAAAAGTAATATAAGTATGCTCACATCCAGAAGTATCCAGCCCAGCTCGTCGCGTTCCCTACCAGATTCGTTCCTACTCCCCGGTATAACCCACGAACGCCATGCTCGGCCTTGATTTTGGTGAGTGAGCTAAAGAAAGCAAGTACTCATCAGATAATATAAAATATACCCGCCACGACCCTTACCTCCAAATTGTCACCAAAGGATTTTTGCTAACGGGCTTTGATGTAGCCACCTGTAATCGAATGCGGAGGAGATCCAGTGGGTGTATACAGAGCACAGCGGCCGTGCCTGCTCCCAGCCCAGCCACCGCATTGTCCTTCAAGGAGACGCGGAATTCAAAACAATTATAATTCCAGGTAGATTAGTTGACTTACTATCGCGGGCGTCGGGAAGAAGCTAGGTGGGGTCATCGTTGCAGATAGGGTTAATCATCACACATTCGATTGCTCAAGCGCCGAGCTGTGTCAGCTGGTTTTTCAGCGTTTGCGACCACCCCATGTCGCTATACCTAATTATCCGAAAAAGGATAGTCTCTTGTCGTACAGCTCAGGTAAAATATACTTGACCTCTTCATATTGGTCGCTCAGCAACGCAAATGCAGCTACATCATGCGATCACCCGCTGGCTTACTCGCGGGCTGTAAGCACGCCGTCAACAGTTAAATTTAGTTTGACAGGATGTGCCAATTTGCAATCTCTAACTGAACAACGATCGTAAGTGACGTCGATGAACAAATTTTATTTCAAGTTGTTGATAATGACTATTGTATCCCCCAGTCAAATTGGCGCTTGACTGCTTAGCACCATCATGGCAACTTGGAATGCTTCCCAGCATCTCGCGTCTGGTTCGTTAGTTCAATTTGCTTCGATATCTCTTGTTTCACTCAAAGTAGTGTTATCAAGGTGCTCTCTCAGGCTTGGCGTCGTCTCTTGCGCTCCAGCCACTAGATCTGGTTAAAACCCAGTTACAAAGAGGAGGTCAGGGAAAGTAAGAAAAATTCAATAGCTTTTCGTAAAATTTACATCTTAAAGTCGAGCAGAGGTCTGAGCGGCATCTCGGGTATTTTCAAGAGCGTGGTCACTCAAAACGGTATACTGGGTCTTTGGCGGGGAACTACACCCACCATCGCTAGGTTGGATAGCTTCGCGCTGCCCGAGGCAATAACTGACGTGACACTTGGTCCGTGTTATATAGGTCCGTACCTGGGGTTGCAATATACTTCTATACCCTCCAATCCGTTAGAGCACGACTGGCGAGGATCCCAGCTTTAGCAGCACCCTCCACTTCGGCAGCGGGAGGCAAAGGAACCACCCTCCCTAAACTTACCCCCGAAGCCAATCTTTTGTCGGGCGCATGTACACGAGTCGCTATTGGCTTCCTGCTCAACCCACTCGCGGTTCTCAAAGCTAGGTTCGAGGTGTGTAATATCATTGGCATTATGGTATTCGTGGGCTGAGGTCCGGAATGTTCAAAGAGCGGTGCTTTCGAATACAACTCCATCGCACATGGTATGAAATCCCTTGTACAAACGTCCGGCATGCGAGGGCTCTGGCAAGGGTTCCTCCCATCCGCGTTTAGGGACGCGCCATATGCAGGACTGTTTGTAGCTTCTTACGAGGGTTGCAAGAATTACGGAGGTGCGTCTGACTTGCCGAGTCTCATCGAGATGCCAAACAACAAGCTTTCTAAACAGAAAGACTATTTAATACGAGTGTGACTTCGACAGCCGCAATAGTACATAGTGGAGCTGGTAAGTTCAGCCAGATACTCATCGCAATATGTAATTTACAGACCTTGGCAGGGATGTTCGCTGGAGCTTTCGCGACATTTCTGACCCACCCTTTTGACATGGTAAAGGTACGTGGGTGCAACTGTCTTCATGATGCGGGCCAGTCCTTCTCAATTCGTTCCAGACGAGCATGCAAGTACGTTCAGAACCCCAATTCAATACATTTCGCAGTACAGTGGCTGCGGTTTGGAAGGTACATACCCTACTCTCAACGTGTATGCGGATTTTCTGACGAATGCGTTTATTCTGTAGGAACTAGGCCCTCTTGGATTTTTCAGCGGTATGTCCCTTCGCATGACTCGCAAAGTATTTAGTTCTGCGATCGGGTGGACTGTATACGAAGCTATGTTATTGGCGTTTAAGAAGAGGAGCGATATACCTAGGGCGGAGGAAGGACATAGATTAGCAGCGACCTCAAACGCTTAACTCAAGGGGCATATATTTTGGGTTTATTGTATTTTTATATGCTCATCGTGTAATACCAATGACAGTGGACGAAATAAACGCATCTCTCAAGCTCCCGGTTCCAGGAATTACTGCACCGCTCTGAAGTAGATTTGGTATGCATGATACATAAGACGTATAAACTTAGCTACCTAAGGCTTGAAAATCGCAAGGCTACCCAAGGGCGCAAGGGCAGGAGCTCGAGAACCGAGGCTGGATGGGGTAAACTCGTTCGGATAAGAGTATTCTTGGACCACTGTCACTTGAGGATAAGCAATAAATGGGAATTTTAACACAATAGACTCGGTGCTGCCTTTATGCGTAATGGCATTTTACAAAATGCTCGATGGGATGGTGTGGCCTCGTGAGTCTTCTGGCGAGGATGCAAAATCAGTTGACTACCACGGCTAAACTAGAATGATGGGTCGGATTGGGTTGTCCGTGCAATGGTAGTGGCCAGCATGATGCTTCCAATCTTGTGATTGCCTAAAATTCAAGCTGATCAACGCCGGCCGATCATAGCGCGGAATGGTAATTCGATGATAAACAATTTGGGAATTTCGCACACAGCAAAACTCGCACGAGGAAGTTGGCTATAAGCCCGTAAGGTTGCTCATAAACGTGTTCCGCTATATCGCACACTCGCAGATTTCATCAAATATACCTATGAAATTAATACAAGAACCTGAATTCCCTGCGCCTTGCGCGAAGCTCTTCAACAGGAACCCCCTCGAGCTCAGCCGCTTCTGCAATTGCCTCTGTGCGCTCCGAAATTCCTTCAATGATTTCTCCATTATCCAAGCGCCTATTATATTATCAACCAGGTTAGCGAGCCAAAAGCTAATAACCCGAGCCCGACGCACTCATTCAAATGAACCAAATGTTGTCGTAACGCCAAGGCCATGACAATTGCTAGTGCGAAGCAAGCCACGCATATCACGTACGATTTACGGTACTTTGAAACAAAATTAGTGCTAATTTCACGACATTTTTGGACATACTGTGGGTCCCCAATTTTTCGGCCACACGTATGAGCCAGCGATGTTCCCGAGTTGGGAAAAAGCATTGATGAAGGCTAGTGCGACCGCGCGCTTTGCTGGTGGGCGAGGAATTGAGTTAGAAACCCAAGATAGGAGGACGATGAGACCGGCGTATGCTTGTGCCATCTCCAGGAATCAAAAAGTGAGCTCACGGACCGGCACATCAAAAAAGGAAACTCACAAGGAAGAGCGAGATATACCTTGCCGCAGTGTTCATAGTCGCGATGGCAATAATAAATCCAATGATTCCCACAAAGAGCGGGACAGAGATGTGGAGGAATCGTTCCCCTGTCTTGTCTGCATGTCGTGCGTTGATGAACGCAACGATCCTATTGGGACGTTGGAGTGACTCATTGACCCTTGAGTCAATACTTACGTCGCAAACGCCCATGGAGGTGCACAAAGCAGTAACGAAATATTTCTGCTATAACCAAGTGTAGCTGTGAGGGCTTTGGAGCAGGTCAGTATGACGCCTCGTCCTTTGCGGCTCGATGATACTTACTCGCTACAAACATTTAATTGTTAGTAGCTTCTTGTAATCAAGATAACACATCAAAACTCACGAAAATATGCATTAAAACTGAGCCCTATTGTGATCCCAGTAAGGGCGACAGCGAGCCACCATACTTTCCAGTCCTTCATAGCGAGAAAAAAACCATACCAATGCCCTTCCTCTGCGGAGTCCCTGTCGACTTCGCCTCCAACATCCTGCCAGCACATCGAATCATTCTCGGCAGATAATAATAATCAACGCACCTCGGCCATCCTAACTTCAGCAAGGCGTCTTTCCTCGGGCGAGAGCCATGGGGTAGTATTTGGAAAATCAGGAAGGATAAATATAGCAAGAATAGCTACTGCCATCGTGAGTGCGCCCTCAATGTAGAACAACCATCTAGAATGCCCAATTCTGTTCAACTACTAAACGAGCTACTGCCTGTACATACTTACCTCCAGGCAGCGTGACCCAGCTTCCCTTGCATCCCGTCGAGAATGCCTGCAGCAAGAAGACCGCCAAAAGCATTGCTTGACAAGTTACCTGAAATCCCTCCCAGTTCACACCAATGGGCATGGATAACCTTGGTAATACATACCGCAATAAAGAACCGCGGTCCTCAGTCCGAGTTCATCTCGCTTGTACCACTTGGACAGTAGGAAAAGCGCGCCAGGAAAGAAGGCAGCTTCGACAAACCCAAGAAAGAAGCGAGTAAGCAGTGCACCAACGAAGCTGATTGAAAAATGTTAGAATTAACTACACATGTAAAAGGAGTGCCCACTTGTGAGTGATACCAGTCAGGACCGAGATCATGCCCCAGATAAGCATGCAAATTGGGAGGTACAGAGACGGCTTCCCGATGTCTGGATCAATAACGGATCAATCAGCTTCTACGTGTGAGGGGCAAGGGGAACGTACAATTGAGGAATATATTGCTTGGAATCTGCATCAAGATATAGCCCACGTACAGGATCGACAGCAACGTCGGAAACTGTTGCCCTCCGAGGCCGAGATCTTCCTCGAACCCTCTTAAACGAGCAGCCGCAGCATTGTTTCTGTCAATCTAACAGTACTAGTACTTTAGCGAGCACGGGGAGCGAGAGACCCATATACCTACATAATTCAAGATATAAATGAATATGAGTATGCTCATCCGCATATCTAGCTTTCGCAGCAATCGTTTCTCAAGCACGCGTCGAGCGTCTGTCCCACCAAATTCCGCATCGTGGTGTTTTCCAACTATCCCAGACGAGTAATCGACGTGCTCGGGAGCAGGCTTGGAATCGACGTCGCTCATGGTCGAGATACCAAGAACTAGCCAAAGACGAACATTCTTATATTCTCGAGCGTTAGGCGAAAGAAGCTAAGTACACATGGTGTACAGTACCAAGATGGAAAGGAAAGTGGAGTGTCTCGTGACTGAAGTATCGCCGACTCTCCCGAGGTGGTTGGGACTCGGGAGTAGCCATTCGCGATAGGGAGGTCAAATGGGGTTAGACCCCGGCACAAGCGCCAATCGTGGGTGCCAAGCAAAATGTCAAGTATTTGCAATTGGAAATGGGTTATGCGAGCGCATATATCGTGTCCGCTAGGAACCACATCGCGACCTTCTGTCTATAGGTTCTGGTGGTGTGGTGTGAACGTGGTTGTGTCGGCCGCCTTAGAGACGAGTGGCTAACCCCCCGACAGCACTCGGCTAGGACAAACGAGAACAAGTGGCCCCCAGGGTGGACTGGGGCGCCCTAGTCCGAGGGCAAGGCGCGCAGCATGTGGGCGGTTGACCTATATGTTAGACGTTGCAGCCGCGTGTGCGGTATGCCGGGTGGCTCCCAACGTGGTGGTTAGTGAGAGATAATTCAGGGGGTGTACGTGCGGGGAGTCTCGTCAATGGAAAACCGCTCGGAATGCCGCACTTACCGTGTCGATTAATAAAACTACCTAACCCCTTGGGAGACTAGTTATAGGTCATTTTCAAGGTCAGTTATCGTCCACTTGGGTTATAAAGTCGCTTCCCCATATGCATACGTGGGGATTGAGAGCCCAACGTGATCATGAGTCTCACAATTGAAGATAGGCCCAAGTATTTTTAGACATTTTATTGTAACTTATGGGTTCAAAATCTGAGACGCGTCTCTTATGGGGCTTTACCATTGCGGAGTTGGGTTCGGAGAGATATATTATAGACCTTTCACGTTACCCGTGTCCGTCAAACAGAAGATAAATAAATAAATCTATTAATACAGGCGCTCAAGCACAATACAAAACACTACTTGGCACAGGAGAATCTGAGAAGCTATCCAATAAATACCAGCTATACGCTCCAGTCCAGCCCGCCAGCTGGCTTCCCCGGTCCGCATCTTCATTTTCTTTCAGCTTCAGTCTACGTCCCTGGCGTGCCCATCTGTATTTGTGCGTGCTCGAATTGATTTGATTCATTGAGCGCGGCCTATAAGAAATCCGTTAGAAAATGGCGAGCTGAAATTTCTCATCGGGCTGCATAAATTTATATAGAGTAAACGCATCCTACGTGACTTCGGCTTCAAGCCGCCATATTCGGCGACCGCATCATTATACTTCTCCCATCTCGAGCTCCGTGCCATGCAGAATCATAGCAGCCTTGCGAGAAAATAGTTAGAAAAGTGCATAGGTAAATTATATCATATTGTTATCGT
This sequence comes from Ceratobasidium theobromae, assembly GCA_037974915.1. Classification (NCBI taxonomy): domain Eukaryota; kingdom Fungi; phylum Basidiomycota; class Agaricomycetes; order Cantharellales; family Ceratobasidiaceae; genus Ceratobasidium; species Ceratobasidium theobromae. Next base: position 6,209 of record JBBBZN010000121.1, on the reverse strand, counting down.
ATTCACCCAAGCCAATTATAGTATTTAGCACGGCCACAATTCGCGGCATGTCAAACGTGTCACCATTCAATGGCGCTCGGCCACGTAACGATATCCATAATCCACCACCATTGAACATAGTAATTATGGAGCCTGAACAGCCTACTCCTATCCCACCACGACCCCGACGTCGGTGGTATCAAGACTTGAGTCAAAAATTCAAGCGGGGAATAGCATGTCACTCGGAACTTAATTCTCCGACCCATACACCTAATTCTCCCCTTCGACCATCCTCCGTCCTCTCGGCCAATATTAATCCAAGGCCCGAGTCGCCCAATTACTCTCATCGCGCTTCTCCGGTCCCATCTCGCAGGTCAGATTCACACCCTAGTGTCCCAGCTCCCGATCGTGCTCCTAGTCCTGGGATTCGTAATGCCGCATGGAGAGCACTGGAGGGTACGCTGAAAGGCTTACAAGTGGCGGCAGAATCTGTCCCACCCCTCAAGTCGGCGATTGGTGGACTCGTTTCGTTGCTTGGTGCGTTCGAGGCAAGTAATAATAAGATTACCAGCTACTTTCTGTGAATTAATAATCTCGGTGATTAGTCAGCGGCCAAAAATCGTGAAGATTATGAGAAACTTGCGAACGACCTAGAGATCACAGCCGAATTTCTGAACCACCATCTGAAAGGAGCAACGGCGGGCCCGATGACGGACAGGATATCGAATATTGCGCGGTGAGTAAACAAGTGCGCGTCAACCCAGAGGGAATCTGATTGGTGATACAGATCAATTGAAAACGAGATCAAGTCCATCCAGATGCGCCAAAATCACGGTGCAGCAGGACGGGTTCTGGGGCCTCACGGCGACGAAGAGGATCTAATCGGGCGGTATCGGAGAATAGAACAGCTGCTTCACCGAATACAGGTAGGTTTTATTGTGAACCCCGCGATGCTTCTAGGAAACTCATGACCATGTAATTTTAGATCGAGGCAAGCATGAGCACGTGGGCTATTGCGAACGAACATCTGGCGGTGTGTATGCCTGCTCATCTCAATATATATGATCATTGATATACCGCACGACAGAATACGCGGCTCAGGGAGCTAGCCCCGGCGAATTTGGCAAGCTACGACTCGAAATTATCGACAAGCATCAACCGAAGAACTTGTACAGAAGACACCCGAAAAGCAATCTTGGCCGACTTGAACGGCTGGGCAGACAATCCGGATGGTGAAAAGGTCTACTGGATGGATGGAATGGCGGGCACCGGGAAGACCACGATTGCATGCACATTAACCTCCCAACTCGAGTCGCGTGGACAACTAGCAGCAAGTTTCTTTTGCACTCGTACATCCTTGGAATGCCACGACGCAGATCGGATCGTACCCACAATCGCATATCAACTTGCCCGGCGCTCAACTGCATTCAAGTCTGCCCTCTGTCGGGCGCTGGATAAGGACCCAGATATTGGATCTCGGAACATATTCAGCCAGTTCGAACGGTTGCTAAAGGAGCCATTGGAAGAAGTAAATGATAAAATGGGAAACAACCTAGTGGTGGTGATCGATGCGCTGGACGAATGCACGGATACCCAGACTGTCAGCCAAATGTTGGATGTACTGTTTCGATTCGTGGCCAATCTCCCCATCAAGTTTTTTGTAACCAGTCGACCAGAGGCGGCAATCCGCAACAAGATGATGTCGACAGAAAACTCATCGAAATCGATACTCCATTTGCACGATATCGAACAATCCCTTGTACAGCAAGACATCGAGTTATACCTACGAGAGGAACTCAAATCGATGTCCCCATCCCCTGATGATGTCAAGCAACTTGCCACGCTCGCCGGCAGCCTTTTCATCTATGCAGCCACGGCGGTACGGTACATTCGGATGGAGACAGGAGGTGTTGTCCCTCGTGAGCGCCTTGCAACTATGCTCGCTGTAGACTCGAAGTCCAAGGAGAAGCATGCGCAGATCGACGCACTTTACACTACGATTCTCCGGGAGGCGCTGGAGGCTGAAGGGTTTGAGCCCGAGGAGCGGGAGCGAATGCGACGGGTGTTATGGACTGCAGCTTGCGCTCGAGAACCAATCTCAATCGAGACAATGGCGGCTCTTGTCGGACTGGACGATAGTCAGGCGCTCGTGGCACTGGAACGATTTCGATCGGTGCTGCATGTGTCGGATGTTACAGGGCTGGTGTCGACTCTTCATGCATCCTTCCCCGATTACATATTCTCTCGAAATCGATCTGGTCAATTCTTTTGCGACGTGGGGACCCATAGCCAGCTGCTCGCACGGCGATGCCTTGAGGTGATGAGAGGGCAGCTGCGATTCAATATATGCGATCTCCCCTCATCATTCCTACCCGACACCGACGTTCCCGACCTCGGTGCACGTATCGAGAGGAGTATCTCGTCGAGCCTTTCATATGCATGTCGGTACTGGCCTGAGCATTTGATTGATGCAACGTCGTCGGATGATCTTTGCGACGTGGTCGATGAATTTCTTTCACAGCGGCTGTTATTCTGGATGGAGGTGTTGAATCTGAAGCAATGTATGGCAATGGGCGCTCAAGGCTTGATGAAGTTGCAAACCTGGTTAAGGGTGAGTGGAATCATCGGAAAGGATATAGAGTTATGTTCATGGATTACTTGCAGACAACGGATGGATCCCCTGACTCGGTCAAGTTGGCGAGCGACGCGCACAAGTTTGTTTATCGATTCGCATCGCATGTAATCACACTGTCGACCCCTCATATATACATCTCCGCACTCCCACTTTGTCCCCCGGCCAGCCTGGTTTCGGTTCATTACCGACGGCGATTTCAAGGGCTGATGGAAGTCAAGGGCACGTCGATTGTTCGATTGGGTCAAGCTGCCCTGGCCACCTGGACCGCCATATCCTTGATTATTTCTGTCGGATACTCGCCTGATGGCATACATATCGTTTATGGGCATTGTGGTGGGATGATCTGTATCCGAAATGTGCATAATGGCAAGGTTGTAGTCGGCCCGTTCAAGGCGCATTCTGGTGAGGTTACATCGGTTATGTATTCAGCCGATGGCACTCGCATTAGCTCCTGTTCCCACCATATGACGATCCGAGTGTGGGATGCACGCGATGGGACGCCTGTTGCTGGTCCGTTCAAGGTGCACACCAGCCGGGTCAACTCGGTGGCATTCTCACCAGATGGCGCTCGTATTATTTTTGGCTCGAGCGATCACACAATCGAAGTATGGGATGCACGTAATGGCACTATCACCGCTGGCCCATTTAAGGGGCACACCGATCAAGTCTACTCGGTGGGATACTCGCCTGATGGAACATGTGTGGTATCTGGCTCCGCTGATTGCACCATTCGGACGTGGAATGTCAACACGGGGTCCGTAATTCATTTATTCCAGGGTCATACCAGATCAGTCAACTCGGTGGGATTTTCACCCGATGGCGAGCACATTGTCTCTGGCTCGAGTGACCATACCATCCGGGTGTGGAACCTATGCGACGGAACCCTAGCTATCGGCCCACTCAAGGGGCACACCAAGTCTGTCTCATCTGTAGCCTACTCTCCCAACAACAAACTCATTGTCTCTGGCTCATATGATCAAACAATCCGAGTGTGGAGTGCGCGCGACGGGACACTTGCTGCCGGCCCGTTCGAAGGGCATACTCGCTTCGTCACGTCAGTGGGATTCTCGCCTGACGGATTACAGATTGTATCTACCTCTTACGATGAAAGCATTTCCATCTGGAACGTGTCCGACAGTCCGCTCGTCATCCTTCCACCCAAGGGACACTCATCGCGTGTCTACTCGGCAGAGTTCTCACCCGATGGGCTGCTCATTGCCACTGGTTCAGACGATAAAACCATCCGAGTATGGAGTTCAGTCGACGGGTCATATGTGGCTGGCCCATTCGAGGGGCATACCAATGATGTCGGTTCAGTAGCATTTTCACCCGATAGCACTCGTATTGCCTCAGGGTCCCAGGATAGAACCATCCGAGTATGGCATGCCCGTGATGGAACACTCCTTGCTGGCCCTTTCAAGGGGCATAGTGATTTCATCTGCTCGGTTGCATTCTCTCCCGATGGCTCATGCATTGCATCTGGTTCTGCTGACGGAACCATTTGTGTGTGGGATTCATCCAACGGAAGACTCGTCGCAGGCCCATTCAAGGGGCACACCGACTGGGTCTTTTCAGTGGCGTTCTCACCCAATGGCGCATACATTGCCTCGGGTTCTCATGACGGAACCATCCGCATTTGGAATTCATTCAATGAAAATCCAATTGCTAATCCAATCCAGGGTCATACTTCCTTTGTTAACTCCGTGTGTTTTTCCCATGACGGTTCTCGCATCCTCTCTGGGTCATGGGATAGAACAGTTTGCATATGGAGTGTACCAAGTGGGCAGCTCATTGCTGGTCCTTTCAAGGGTCACAAAGACTCTGTCAAGTCGGTTGCATTTTCCCCTGATAGCACCCTCGTTATTTCTGGCTCTGATGACTGCACAATTCGTCTCTGGAATGCTGATGGGACACTTGCTGCACCTCCACTTCAGGGCCATACTGATAGGGTCAACACTGTTTCATTCTCCCCCGACGGCTCATCTATCCTTTCTTGTTCCCATGACGAATCCATTCGCGTTTGGGACATCCGCCAGAAACAGAGAACATGCACAGCACTTACAGATGACTGGGAGATCCGCGATGATGGGTGGGTCTTGAATGCCCATTCCCAGATGCTATTTTGGCTTCCTGCTGAACTTCGCAGCTACTTTCCAAGGCCAAATAACCGATTTACGTTTGCACCCCAAGGCTCCATCCAAGTAGGGTTCGGCGACATGTTGCTTGGAGAAGAGTGGGCCAAGTGCTGGCTCGATGTTTAGGTGATGTTGCTCATGTTTTCCATGTTGTATGTAGTTGATATATTTTCACAGCTCTACCGAACCTTCACTTGTTGATAACCAGATAGATTTCGATGTCACACTCACACCCATATAACTGATATAATGCTGATAATTAGAATGCATATTACCAGTTCCATCCTAACCCGGCTGGTCCATGATACTTGTGTGATGCATATGTGTTATTATGTCTGTGCCGCACGAGTGCATTTGGCCTCACTTTGATTTCAGGGCCTTACGAGTGCTACCAGTGTATGTGTTCATGGTGCGGGTGGGGCTGTACAACCAGAGTGAGACCAAGCGAGATATTCACCACTCACAAGGGCTAGTGGATTTTGCTGGTGACCGTGACTTATTTCAATTAGTTCCACTCAACCATGCATCGTGCTGATTATTTTTTCTTTATAAGAGTCCCATTATTTATCGACCCATCGACATGTCTTTTGGGGTTTTGGGCCGCTTTGTATTATCAGGTGATGTTTCATTAGTGAACGATTATAATATTTCCCGCTTCCCACGCCTGAATCTCAATGTACCAGGGCGATTGGATGCACTTTATATCCTTGTAGCCAGCCATCACAATCTGTCCTTTTGGCGATTTACTAACTTTATGATTTCCACCAGCCTCCATCCCTCAAGTCAATGAATCATTCCAAGGAGCTGTCGAGATGTATGTCAAATTACAGCGATTTGCAAAAGTACTTGCCAAGCGCCGACGAAAAAATCGAAAATCGACCTCTGGACCAAAAGTCGCACCGCCCCGTCAATTCATGCTGTTAAAAGTCGATCTTAGGCTTGTTGGAGTTGTGTTTGCTGTGTGATTAAGGCAGGTAGAATATATATATATATATCTTATTGAATAAAAATCATGGAGGGAACCGGCCTGACCTGTGCAACTCGAGGAACTTGGCTGAGGTTGTGCAAAAAATGGTTTAAGTGAGGGCAGGAAGTTGATAATAGGCACATTTCCTGTGCTTTATATGCTGGGAATTCAATCATCATCGCAAGGGGACATAGAACAGGTTCGATGCTTGATTGCTGCAAGCCGGAAGGGTATAAATACAAAAGAATAAGGCTCATAGTACAAGCCAACCTCACAGTACACCAAGTTCTCTCTTGCCAAACTCACCGTTACTACTACCTCTATGCCTCGTCACAAGTGCACTGATTCCGACCTCGGTGTGGATCCGTTGCCAGTGCAGAAGCATGAGCGGGTGCTCTCCATGAGTGCGACTGCCGATGCAACTCCAGCAGTCGATTCGGCTGCGCTTGGCTTGGATTATGAGTCCGATGTCGATATTGTTGCGAAGAAAGAC
>JBBBZN010000120.1:0-40717 GCA_037974915.1 Ceratobasidium theobromae | reverse complement strand
GGATTTTGTCCCACACTGTAAATGACACCTACATTCTAGGGTCTAAAAATATTGGGAGCTCTTTGTGATATAACTGAGTGAATAAATAGTGTGTGACCACTTTGTGATTCAAGCATTAAAAACTGACTAAGTGAATTCAGTGACAAGGATCAACCTTGATCAATTTAAAGGGGGCTTCTACCTCAAATATTTTCAGTACTATTGTCACATGTGCAACTTGAAATTTTGCCCCTGCCCTGAAAGCCAAAATCATTGGGAGTTTCACTGTGAAGACTGTGGTTCTGATGGAAAGTGGGTACTGTGGACAGAGCCCTGTGAACACATTGAAAAGCAAAATAAAAGAACTCTAGTGGAAAGGGTTCAGAAGCCTACTTTGGCTCAAAGAATCAAAGGGTTATCTAAACCCTATTGAAAACCAAGAACTTGCTATAAGTGCAAGAAGTTGGGACATTTTGCCAAGGACTGTAGATCCTGAGGTGTATACTTTGTGTATTTACTTTGTGATAAATCCAAAAATAGTGTTCCCTTTTAATCAGTGGGACCTCTCACTCCCAGGAGCAGACAATTGGGCAACAGTTGAAGAAATTGTCTTAATTGCCTGGTTAAGACCCAAATGAGAAAACCTTGTGGTCTACATTGGACTAGATGAAGTTCTAATAGTCCCCAGAGAAGATAACTCTACATTTATCACTCAATGAGTCAGCATCATTGCAATAACCATGTTCCCTAGTTCAGAAGAACCCATCCATTGAGAAAGCACCTGGGAATTCCCTGGAAGTGAAGATAGGATTTATACTATGTGGGAATTATATTTTGACTGTGTGAGACAATACTTGCAAAACAAGTGCACCATCTGAAACCTTAATTGGTAGCCAACATTGCATTCCCATTCATAGCCCTAGTTGCTCAAGTTGGCCATCCTTTTTGGCCTGAGGAACACTACTTCATTGAAAACTACCAAATTAATCCTCATCTGGTTATATATCACCAATACCCAGAAGCAGTAGTACTCATCAAGTTTCTCAAGACAGTTGAGGAAGAAAATATTCAGATAATTAGGCTATGAGCCAAAGTCATACAAAGCATTCAAAGGGATCCTACAAGGGAAAATTTCAAAACCCTGTACAGAACATACTACTTTGGACAACTCAAACAAGAAGAACTCCATAGGCTTTCTGTTGAATTAATAGCTCTTGAAATTTGGAGAAGGCATCTTAACAGAGCCTCTTGAGTTTAATGCCCCTGTGCTGCATTAGGGTAGAAGACATCCCTGATGACAAAATCCCATTCTTCCCAGCAGCAGACTTTGTGGTATATTGGGACCCCCCCTCACAAGGTGCTGGTTTTTACCAAACTTGGGTCAGAGTGCTGGTCCAGGAACATGCTACCATCAATTTATCCAAGGAAGTTGAATTTGAGATTTATATTGATATTATTTGTTATGGACCTAATGGGGCTATGTGGAAAGGACCTTAAGAAAGGTTTCCTTGTAGCTAAGGTCTATAAGCTCAGACCAAATGTTGCTGTGTAGATATCTTGGAACTAGTTTATTCCTATACTCAGGATCTGACTAACAGCTTAACTAGTTGTCAGAGTGTTGTTGATAGCAGAAAGTAGTTGTTGAGTGCAGAGAGCTGTTGTATAGCTTAGTAAAGGTTCTTAACCTGGATGTCTCCTAATGTACAAATGCCTAAGGCCTCTCAAGATGTCAATTAGAGTATCTACAACCTCACTTCAGCAGGAAGCCAAGCTCAACTGTACTGAAGTTATTGGGAGAACTGTCAAAAAAGACTAAAATAAGAATGCAGCTTGGGCTGATTCACACAAGCAGGTGCTTGGGAAAGTAAAGGTGTGTAAAATGGAAGGGTGAATTACAAGGGCAGAAAACATGGTCTTTTATGCCCTCTGAGAGCACAGGATTCTACTCACAAGTGGCAACAGCTCCACAGTGAACACTCTACTCCACAGGACTGAGTCAGTAGGAATATGACTCCTCTGGAGCTCTAAGCTAGTGGAGCAACCAATAGGAACCATTGGGGTAGAGCTTGGAGCTCTTCCTACAGAGGAGTGTCCAATGAGATGTGAATGGAGCTGCTCAGTGAGTCATACATGCTTGTGAGTCACTATCTACATTATTGGAGTCATGCTCCATACTTTCTGAGTTACTTAGAAGTGTGACTCCACTATTGGACTGAAGGCTCCAAGGTTGGAGTCATTCTGGTGGAATTCCACTCAAGAAGTAGTGTCAGAAAGGCTGGAGCTACAAGAAATAAGAAATTATCAAGGAATATCTAATCTTAGTTAGTCAGAGACCTTAGTAAGGCACTCTACTTAGGACTAAGTACTCCCTTCAGAAATGGAGTCAATGTTACTAACACAATCCATATTAGGAGTCAAGCTCCACACTTTCCTGAGTCACTTGGTGAGTCACTGTGGAGTAGGGCTCCACAGGTGAAGAGTCATTCCAGAGGTGGAGACTTACTCCACAGATTAGGTACTCCACTTGTGGAGCAAGGGCTCCAAGGTAGGAGAGTCTCTGGGGGGTATCTCACCCAAGGTGGTGGTGGCTCAAGGAAAAGTGGAGCTATAGGGATTAGGAAAGTGAAAAGTAAAGTATTAGGAATGTTCAGTGTTTCAAGGTTTACCAGTTAGCAGGTACTATAATTCTTACATGTCTCCAGCCAGCTTAAAATACCTGTTGGGGCATGAGCATAGCTAGAGACAGTAATATGCTCATATCTCGGCCAATATTGATCGGATCGAGAAGCTCTTGGTGTCATTGGAAAGAGCGCGTCGAATAGCATCGGATCGCATGTTTTCCGGTCCCGAACAGTGCACATTTGCGGGAGATATAGCGCATTTATTGTCACTGTGGCTCAGTGGTGCGGCTTATGTAATGCATTTAAGCGCCGGAATATGCGCCTAAGCGACAGCTATCAGGTGATACCATTACATCAGCGATTAGTAAGTGATTAAGCGCCGAAATTGCATAAGCGCCCGGCTGCTCTCTTTGATAGACCAAAGAATGGGGAATAACTCCTTCATTTCTTAACCAAATGAGATGATCAAAAATGCTAGAATTAACAGAAAAATGAGGCGAGTCTAATGATGCCTGCAGCGAAGCCTGATTCGCAATATTCGCTGAATCGCAGCACATTTAGACTTAGAACCTCAGTGATACATCACAGTTCTCACTCTTGATGTGATACTCAAAAATTTGATCTAGAAATACCACTGCCTTGTCAGCATGATCCAGTCACAGAGTGTCACAAAGACAAAAAAGGTGGGGTAGCTCTTTATCACTAAATCCTGTGTGTCTCACACCTAGTATTGAAAACTGTGACTGCTGGTGCATAGCCTCAAGGGCATCCAGTGTCTTCTCAGCAAGTGGGTGATTCAGCTGTCTAAGGATCACTTGGCATACCCAGAAGGGTCAGTGATAGGCTCATGTCAGCATCATCTCCTCATAGGGGCCTCTACATGGATCAGTGCCCTGCATGCCCTCAGGTGGCATGCCTGCTGTGTCCTTCAATCACAGATGGTGGCCTGTTACAGGGTCCTTGCACTAAGCAGTGAGGTGACTACTGGGTGGCTTCTTGGAATAAATGGGCATTGGGCTACCATCTTAGGGAGCCCCCATCATGGCTGCACAGCTCAAAGCTTTATCATAGCACTCATGTGTGGGGTACCATCCTGTTCTGGTACACTACCTGGATGGTGACACACAGTCACCTAACACTGCCTGCACTGCCTTCAGGTTTATTCTCCCACTGGCTAGGACCTAGCACACATGCTCCACCATTATGTGTGCATGGTGCCTGCTTAGGCCATCACAGTGAGAGGGTTACCCCTACTAGTGCCACATGGTCTGCAACCCCCTCAGGGGGTTGGAGCCATTGGAGACTCAACCTAATGTCAAGCTGCTGGGTCATCATGACCTAATACTAATCCCAAACACTCACCAGGTTCAACTAATAAAGAGCTTCCTGGAGTGACACACAGAGCAGAGTATAATAGAGGGGATGTATTGGCAGAATAGACAAAGGAGGTTGAGTCTGCTTGACTGCTGACTCAACCCAAGGATTATATACATAGGACAAGCCACCATCAAACAAACAAAACACTACAGATAAGAAACCAATATGGAACAACCCCAATATCAGTGTGGGAAACAAGATAAGGCTTATCTGCCCCAACAAGATAAGTGTGGGAACATGGGCTAACAATATACACCCAGCCTAAAGATCTCTTGGCTGATAGCTAAGGATAGCTTATCAGGTCTAAGCTTGGAACACCCAGACTTCTTCATTATCTTGACCATCACCTGATCATGATAAGGCACTGTCCCAAATACAGGTATTACATAATACATTGAAGTGGCTTGTGGCTAACCTCACAGGAATATTGCATATAAGGTAACTAACTAAAATGTATCATAGAAAATATAGGAAAATGCACATAAAATATGTCATGCCATTCTGGGTCATGACAGTATGTATAACCTGGGGTGGGTATGTACTGATACATACATGTCCCTGGTGATATGTACTGATATGTACACACCCTTGGTGATATGTGTTATGGACCTAGTGGGGCTATGTGTAAAGGACCTTAAGAAAGGTTCCCTTGTAGCTAAGGTCTATAAGCTCAGACCAAATGTTGCTGTGTAGATTTGTTGATACTAGTTTATTCCTATACTCAGGATCTGACTAATGGCTTAACTAGTTGTCAGAGTGTTGTTGATTGTTGTTGAAAGCAGAAAACAGTTGTTGAGTGCAGAGAGTCTTAACTTAGGTGTCACCTAGTGTGCAAATGCCTAATGCCTCTCAAGATGTCAATTAGAGTATCTACAACCTCACTTCTTCAGCAGGAAGCTAAGCTCAACTGTACTGGAGTTATTGGGAGAACTATCTAAGACTAGGATAAGAATGCAGCTTAGGCTGATTCACACAAGCAAGGCTTGGGAAAGTTAAGGTAAAAGGCAGGGTGAATTACAAGGGCAGAAAACATGGTCTTTTATGCCCTCTGAGAGCACAGGATTCTACTCACAAGTGGCAACAACTCCACAGTCATCAGTCTACTCCACAGGAGTGAGTCAGTAGGAATATGACTCCTCTGGAGCTCTAAGATAGTGGAGCAACCAATAGGAACCATTGGGGTAGAGCTTGGAGCTCTTCCTACAGGAGAGTGTCCAATGAGATGTGAATGGAGCTGCTCAGTGAGTCATACATGCTTGTGAGTCACTATCTACATTATTGGAGTCATGCTCCATACTTTCTGAGTCACTTAGAAGTGTGACTCCACTATTGGACTGAAGGCTCCAAGGTTGGAGTCATTCTGGTGGAGTTTCACTCAACAAGTGGAGTTGGCTCAGAAGGGCTGGAGCTACAAGAAATAAGAAATTATCAAGGAATATCTAATCTTAGTTAGTCAGAGACCTTAGTAAGGCACTCTACTTAGGACTAGGTACTCCCTTCAGAATATAGAGTCAATGTTACTAACACAATCCATATTCAGAGTCAAGCTCCACACTTTCCTGAGTCACTTGGTGAGTCACTGTGGAGTAGGGCTCCACAGGTGAAGAGTCATTCCAGAGGTGGAGACTTACTCCACAGATTAGGTACTCCACTTGTGGAGCAAGGGCTCCAAGGTATGAGGGCCTCTGGGGGGTATCTCACCAAAGGTGGTGGTGGCTCAAGGAGAAGTGGAGCTATAGGAATTAGGAAAGTGAAATGTAAAGTATTAGGAATGTTCAGTCTCTCAAGGTCTATCAGTTAGCAGGTACTATTCCTCCTACATGTCTCCAGCCAGCTTAAAATACCTGTCAGGGCATGAGCATGGCTTGAGACAGTAATATGCTTATATCTCGGCCAATATTGATCGGATCGAGACGCACTTGACATCATTCGGAAGAGCCCGTCGAGTAGCATCGGATCGCATGCTCCCCGGTCCCGAATAGTGCGCATATGCGGGAGAAATAGCGCATATATTGTTACTGTGGCTTAGTGGTGCAGCTTATGTAATGCATTTAAGCACTGGGATATGCACCTAAGCGACAGCTATCAGGTGATGTCGACAACCACCACCTCACACATCAATGTCTGCTATTTCAAATTCCCAAACCCCTGTCCCCCTGGACGAAAACCCACCCGACAGAGGCAGGAGGAATGCAGGAGGGGATCCGAGTGTGCCCACTGCCATCGTCATCGCCCCTGGCAGCCCCGAGCATGCAATCTTGTCCTTCCTGCCATGCCTGGTCCCGTACAAGGTGGAGGCCTCTCCTGGCTTCTGACACTCGAATCGAATCACCGGCCATAGATTGCCAGCACCCAGCCTGAACCTGGCAGACACCAGCGCCCAGTTTATTGAGGACAAACACAAAGAATTTATGCAACTGAACAAGGAATTCAAGGCAAAGAAATGCAAGAAGGGCCTCCAAGTCGAGGCACAGGGTTCCCTGCCTGTCCCAGTCCCGAGGTCCCACAACCCCTCACGAGCCCCCTCCCCAAGTCCTTACAAGGGATCCCAAACCCTCTTTGATGATGAGAGACTTTTCGCCAGAAACATTGATATTACTAACGAAGTCCCACCCACAGATCAGGCAGTGTCCCTAGCCCCTGCTGATCCAGCCACCTATGTCCTCACACCCCTCATGGCCCTACCTGGCACTGACCGTCCTATGCCAGCACCACAGTCCCCCTTGCCCATGGAAGCTGATGACCCGATGCTCGCGAAGAAAGTAGTGGATTCAATGCTAGACATCGCCACCAAAGACATACTCAATAGGCTCGTCACACTGGTGGTCCTTGACCCGCCAGGCGACAAAAATTTGGCCCTACCTCAAATTTTGGGGGGCCCTTGGGATCGACTTAGAACCACGATGCTCAGGCGGGCAGCATGCCCATATGCAAGAGCAGGAGAGAGCCTACTCACCCAGGTCAAACTCAGACTCTGGGGAGGGCTGCACAAACAAATCTCTGGCTTTGCCAACAAGGTGAGTAGATTTATGGAGAGTTTCAAGAATGGGACGCACAGAGAACTGGAAGAAGCCATGGCTGGTACACCCAGGGCCACACCTCAAAATCAATTTGTGTGGTCCGGAGATGACGTCGTGCTAGCCATGCAGGCAGCAATCTTCGCAATGTCCAGGGAATTTATCTCCTGGGATCGTGCAATTCAGCACACACACAACTTCGATGCGGCCCACAAAGCCCACGTCACCCCCCCGGAAAATAATGCACTGGGGTTATCTGTCAAGACCCCTGTACAACCACGCAGTTTCCAGGCCCTGACCACAGAGTGCACTGCCAAGCCCACCAGGGCACAGGCGGAGTCCATACCCACCTCTCTACCCCTGCCCAAAACATGGGCAAAGGTAGCGGCCCCAGTTAACACCAAGCCCACTCCAGCCAAGAGTGGCAACGCACCCATTCTAAACACGGCAGCGATCCAGAGAGAGCTCAGCCAACTCAAGGCACAAAAAGCAGCGCCTGCGAACAAAGCACCTGTGAACTCAGATGAGGAGGGGTGGAATGTACAAGGTAAAGGACAGAAGGGCAAAGCGGCCCCCGCCCCACCGACTATATCTAACACCGGTGGCATACCAGCACACAAGGGTGGCTTCACCGGAGGCAGACAAGGACACACAAGTGACCTCAAGGTCGCTTTCAAGCCAGAGAGCCCTGTGGATATTGATTTGGTTAAGGCGAGGGCCAACCCGAATGATTCGTGCAGCTGCCTTACGCACCTGGTCAAGCATTGCAATGAGCTTGCCTGCTCAAAAGAATACAAAGATAAGACAGACATCAGGGTAAAATCTTTTTCGTACTCTCGTAACAGAAACTGCATTGCTGCTTTCTCTCCCAAGACTAACATCAAGGAAGTGGAGTTATTTGCCCCAGGGCTCTGTGGCATGATGGGGCTGAAGGGAGCAGTTGCAGTACAGCGCACATCTGGCTGGACATGCATGCACATTTCACATTTCCCCGCCTGGGCCACAGACCCGGACACAGGTGGATGGCTTGACAGGATTAACTCCAAAGAAGAGATTCTTGTGGTCCTACAGGACTTCGCACCCCGTGACCTTCTGACAAAATTCCCACCTGTAGATGTGAGGTTCTTTAAGCCAGACGAAGTCGTCAGGCAGTGCTGGCCCGGCGGATTTGAGATGATCATCATCTCCGTAGATGATCTCACTGGAGGGGCTCTGGCAGCGTACACCAACACCCATTTGTCCTTCGGATATCGCAACTCATTTGTGTCAACACACACGACCTGCCCTTGGATAGCAGAATGCAAGAGGTGCTGCTCTTACCAGTGCCCCTGCCCTCAGGCTTGCAGTGCTCCGATGAAATGCTACAAATGTGGTGAGCGCCATGACCCCAAAAACCACGACAGCAGGTGCAGCCAGTGCCAGGCTCAAAAGTTAGCCAACAAGCCAGGGCATGTGTGCACAAACTGCAAAGGCGCACATGTCTTTGGTGACCCGATATGCCTGGGCAGATTGAAGTACGCCCCCCTGCCAGGCGGCCCCCTGGGTGCTGGCAAATACACCCTGATACCCATCAACTTCAGCCCGTCGGGTGGTGGCATAGATGTTGCCTTCACCCCTGGGTCTTGAGCCAGCATGCGCACACCACCCCCAGGAGTGATCTCCCCAAGGGTACAGATTGATGAAGACAAAGTTATGATCCCTCCTCATGATTAGTACACCCACACTTGACGTAGCCGGTACCCAGGCCCCACAGCCCCCGGCACTTGTGGACAATGGTCTGATCAGCCGTGAGATCATGCAGGTGAATGCAGTAAAATCGAATACACGAATCCATGCACTCCTAGCTTCCCCTGATTATAACAATATTAGCATACTGATAATTTCTGACCTGTGGTGGGGCCCCATAGGCACCACCAAGCACGACACTGATGATCAACATAGACTATTAGGCGCTCCTGCCAACCCCCTTTGAAGGTGTTTTGCACCACCCATTGACACTCAGAACCCCAAGTCCGCCCTGTCATGCATTGTCTATGTCTGCAAGGACAGAGGCATTACTGCAGAGATCAACCCACTTGCCCCAGCCACTCCCTTCTTCTTCGCTCTTGATGTCTGCATTAATGGTTTTTCTTTTAAGATTATTCCAGTCTACCTTCATGGCCCAAAGCATGCGGAAGCTGCTAGGGACCTTTTTCAATTTCCTCTTGCAGAGGCCCTGGCCTTGGTGTGTGGGGACTTCAATGTCCAGCACCCAGAGTTTATCAACTTCCCTGGGGCAAAGGTTAAACCCTCCACTCTGGGTCAAGAGTTCGCAGAATGGCTTCTGGACAGTGACCTTCATGTCCTTAATGACCTCACCTGTCCCACTCGAGAGTCATGGGTTCAGGGACATGCCCCTTCTATTATTGATTTCACCATTGCTAATGGACCTCTTTTCTCCTTGGATATCGTTTCCGACTGGGACTCTTCTTTTGCACATTCGCTTGACTCCAACCACGCTGCCATCTTCTTCACCATTCATGCCCTGTGCATCACCAAGCAGCCTACTAGGCCCTCGCATTTTGTTATTGACCCTCTCATGGAGGACAACTGGGTTGCTGTTTTTGAGCATAGAGTTCTAGAGCTAGGACTGACACCTCAGGTTACCAGCCTGGAGGAGGTAGAGGAGCTTGCCAGCAGACTTTTAGACACCTGCAACTGGGCCACTGAGGTGGTGATGGAAAGCCGGCCAACACAACACAAGGCACCATGAGCGCCTTGGTGGAACACAGACTGCTCTGCCGCTTGCAGGAGGGTGGTCAGGGCCAAGGAAGAAGGTCTTGACAGGGAAGAGATTCGCGCCCACACTACCCACTTGTGGTACTGCATCTGGAAGGCCAAGAGATCCTTCTTTGATGAAATATGCTCCACAACGAGGCCCAACAACATTTGGGGCATCAACCAATGGTATAGAGGGTGCAGATCTTATGGGCTTCTGACTCAGAGGACTGGATGGTAGGCTTGCCACAACCAACACGGCCAAAGCCAAACTACTCCATGAAACCTTCTTCCTGTTCACACCAGTGACCCCAGTTGGTGCAGCTGTCGAGACATTGAAACAACACGACAGGCTCCCCTTTCCTGTTATTACTTGGGGGGAAATTGAGGCTAACCTGGCAAGTTGCAGCAACAAGTCTGCACCTGGTGCCCACAGTGCCAATTATCGTGTTCTACGATGGGCCTTTGCTGCCAGAGGGGACCTAATCAAGGGTCTATATAACGGCATGCTTTCACACAAGACTCATCCTACCTGCTTGAAAAACACACTAATCGCTCCCATTCCCAAGCCTAACAAGTTCGATTTTGCGTCTCCGAAAGCCTACAGACCAATATCGCTCCTCAAAACGCTGTCTAAGCTGTTCGAGAAGATCATGGCAGCCAGGTTTACAGCACTAAGTGGGCTGCACAGCCTCATCCCTCTGGAGCAGTTTGGGGGTAAAGACATGTCTTCTTGCATGGATGCTGGGCTTTCACTAGTCCACGACATTGAGGGCATGTGGGCAAAGAAGAGACAAGTGTCGATTACCCTACTCGACATCTCAGGGTACTTCAATAACATTGACCACAGTTTGCTAGTTCGGTGCACACAGAAGATGGGGTACCCAGATCGAGTCCTAGAGTGGCTTCATAGCTACTTGTCAGGAAGGACTGCCTCATTTCAGATCAACGATGAAATTGGCGCAGCATTTGATCTCCAAGATCGAGGTATCCCCCAAGGCTCCCCTCTATCACCTGTTTTCTCCTCTATCTTCACTGTGCCCATGCTCGAATTGCTCCGCTCTTGTGGGGTGATGGTGCAGGCATATATTGATGACCTCTGTTTATTTGTGCAGAGCGACACACAGGAAGGATGTATCGCCGACCTGTACAAAGGCACACACGCCATGCTCAATGCCCTACATGACATGGGACTGAGTGCTGAAGCAAGCAAGACCGAGCTCATTCACTTTGTGAAGAGCGCTTGGGACATGACGAAGAACCTGCCCCTGATCCTGGGGGACAGGGCCGAAGACATTGTGCGAGGGACCAACACTGTCAGGTGGCTGGGTTTTTTCCTAGACCAGCGCCTGAACTTCAAGGACCATGTGTCAAGGATAGCTACAAGAGCCAAGTGCGTCTTAGGAGGAATGAGAATGTTGGGCAATAGCCTGTGGGGTCTGTCTGTGTATCACACACACATGCTTGTTAACGCTTGTGTTATTCCCATCCTTACTTATGGTTTTGCTTTGTGGTTTCATGGCAGGAACTCCAAGACCCACTGCAAGACCCTTCAGACTGTTCAGAACATTGCCTGCCACTGGGCCTCTGGGTCCTTCAGGACATGTTGCCTGCTCATTCTGTTCTAGAGACAACAATTGGGTTAGAACCTCTGCACAGATCTTGAGTGCACAGGCTTGGGCACATTCCACATTCACACAGGCCAGATCAATTGATGCACTTGCAACAGCATGTTCCTTACATGGTGCACCCCACAAAGAATTGTCTTCCAGCACATTGGGGGTGTCATTTTCAGCAGGCAAGTCCTCTTGGATGAATGGGGATTCACAGGCAGGGCTAAGTAAGGTCAGTTAGTTAGTTCATTGGGTTGAGGGACAGGTGCAGACTTGACTTGCCTGGGAGGTGAAGTGAAGATAGTGGCTGGGCTAGATGCAGTGGTGCAACATCAAGAAGCAGAGGTAGATGGGTTGTGGGGGCTGCCCCTCAAGCCCTGGGTTTTGTTGCCCCTTGGCCAATATGTAGGGTGTGCCAAAGGAGACAGCTGTGGAGAGGCTTGGGGGGTTTTCCTAGAAGTCTGATTGGACTGCATCACTGAGGCAGATGGCTGCAGGGGGGGTTTTGGGCTGTGCAGATATTACTGCTTGCTAAGAAGAGTGGCTAGTGAAGTGGTGAAGATGAGATACATTCTACAGATGGCCATATGGGCTATTTATACAGGAAAGTCCAAGGCCATCAGGTGGCTACATCAAGAGTAATTGGAGAATCAAAAGGTCATCATCAGTTTGTCAATTGATGAAGATGATCAGTTCATCAATTGGTGATCAATTCATCAATTCATCAAATACTGGAGGAATCTGTTACATTGGCATCATCAGTTCATCAAGCATCAATAGTTCCATGATCATCAACCCAAAGGACTGTCCTAAGTCCCTTAGGCCAGGCTGAATCCATCAGAGGGGATCTGAATGTTTCAGCATCTTGATACACTTGTATCTCTGTCAGTATTGATCGGAAAAAGACGCGCTTAGGCTCGTTGGAAAGAGCGCGTCGAGTTGCATCAGAACCCATGTACTCCAATCTCAGACCACATGGTATATCCAGAGATATAATGCATTTACTATTGGTACAGCATGAAGGTGCAGCTTATGTAATACATTTAAGCACCATAATATACTATTAGATAAGATGTATCCATCTAGTACATCACATGATTGCTTACCAATCACTTAAGCACTAGAATTGCATCAGTGCTGGAATTGCATAAGTGCTGAGCTGTTAGCTAATAGCTGGGCTCTTAGGTTAAGCACTGGGCTCTTAATGGCTAAGTGATGGTGGACTTAGAGACTGAAGTCCACTGGCACTTACATAAGCTAATGCACAAACTTGAGAGTGGAATAACTCCATCAATTCTCAATTAAATGTGGTAATTAAAAATGCTAGAATTATCAGAAAAATCAGCTGGATCAACTGATGCTAATAGTGAATCATAATTTGCTGTATTTGTGGAGATGTGGCATGTACATACTAAAACTCAGTGATACATCACATATGTCCAGGCTGCAAGATCTGGAATAGATATTGTTCGTTTGGGGATGAACTCCCATTCCTGCCTGTCCAGTACTTCCTGTCTCCATGACACAATAGACTAATAAGAGCAGGAACATATTCATACTCAGCTGAATTGAGGTCAATCCCAATATGTTTTGCAAACATGAGAATTCCAATGAAAGTGTCAGCAAGTACTGTCACAACCCTTGAGACAGCAAAGGGGGTGACTTAGGAATACTCAGACAGGAGCAGGAAAGGGGAAAACAACAAGATAAATTGTTCTTGGGGGTCCAAGACAATTTCCCTGTGGTATATATATCAAGGAAAGAGGAGATTACATGTGCAGGTGTGTATGTAAACTAAAGACTACATAAACAGGTGCACATGTAAGCAGGAGCATGCATAATCAAGAGAGTACATAAACAAGAATGTGAATAAGCAGCTGTGTATGTCAGCAGGCATAAGCAGGTGTGTGTGTAATCATCAAAATAAACATGAAAGCAATATCAGAGTCCAAGAAAACAGGAGAACAAGATAACAACAGGAGGAAGGGAGAAGGAAATAGTCCCATTGTCACATGAGGATTGCAACAAGTGCCCAACATTGGGCAACTATTGCTTGCATGCTGTGGGCCCCATGGAATGAGACACTAGATACCTGTAAATAGCATTAGTAAGATTGTTTAGAGCTCATAAGTATGTACATTGTGCCAGACTTGGGGTATTTCCAGCTCCATGGAGCTTCTCTGGCATATTGAGTAGTTTTTTGATGAGCAAAAGATCAGCACTGTGACCAAGGAGCTTGTTGAGGACAATTTGGTATTCCCAATTCTTCCATCTTGCTCTTGATCAACCAGATTTAAGCCCCTGTCTCTTGAGCATAACTTGCTCTGGTGTGAGGAACAGGCCAAGTTTCTATTACTTGTAACCTTAGCAATAGGCTGCAGCATGGCAAAAGTGGTGGGCAGCTGATGGAGGAGAATGTCATTCAAAATATGGGGCTGGCATACCTAAAACATGACTTAGATCCCAAGGTTGGAGTGGTTCTGAGTATACCAGTAGGGGTATGGCAAGGGGGTGGAGGTGCTGTAGTTACTCAGAGGTGAAGGGTATGCTTGGGTTCAAAATGACAACCCAAGTCCATTGATGGTGTGAAGCACAGTTCTAGATGAGTTGCATGCATTCAGATTTGCCAGGTCCAGATACATGTTGGTGTAGACAGCAACAGTATTATGAGAGGAGCAGATGGAATGGCTCAATGACAGAGGATGAAGTGTGCTTGTGGATGTTGCTGCTGGCCTGTCTGAGCACTAAAAATACTATGTTAGTTCTAGATTATAGTTTAAGAATAAATGTACTGTAGCAACAATACTGGTATTATTTGTGTGCCCCAGTACATTTTGTATTGCAGGGCCTCCCTGTGCAATAGATTTAGTATGTATAACAGCATCATGATAAGATGTGTTATGGTCCTAGGGGTGAGGTGTGCTGTCGCGATCCTCATGCGACAATAGGACTATTTTCTTCTCTTTTCTCTCATTGCCACCTCGCTCTCCTGTTTTCTTGTTCTCAATATCGCTTTGTTGTTTATTTTTGTTGATTACACACGCATCTGCTTATGTTCGCACCTGCTGACGCACGCAGCTGCTTACTTACACTGTTGTTTATGTTCTCTCTCGATTACGTGCGCACCTGCTTACATGCGCACCTGTTTACGTAGTCATTAGTTTACATACTCACTTGCACATGTAATCTTTTACTTTCTGACATATATATATCACAAGGAAATCGTCTTGGAACCCCAAGAACGATTTATCTTGTCGTTTTCCCCTTTCTGCTCCAGTCTGAGCATCTATGAGTCGCCCCCTTTGCTGTCTCAAGGGTTGTGACATGTGCAAGATATCTTGAGGAAGGTTTCCTGTTGCTTAGGTCCATAAGCTCAGAGCTGCTGATGTTTGTTGTGTAAGTTGTTGGAACTAGTTTGTCAGAGTGTTGTTGATAGTTGCTGATAGCAGAAAGTTGTTGTTGAGTGCAGAGAGTTGTTGTATAGGTAAAGGTTTTTAACCTGGGTGTCACAACCCTTGAGACAGCAAAGGGGGGCGACTTAGGAATGCTCAGACTGGAGCAGAAAGGGGAAAACGACAAGATAAATCATTCTTGGGGGTCCAAGACAATTTCCTTGTGATATATATATATGTGGAGAAAGGAAGATTACATACGCAGGAGAGTATGTAAACTAAAGACTATGTAAACAGGTGCGCATGTAAGCAGGAGCGCACATAATCAAAGGGGTACATAACTAGGCAAGTAAATAAGCAACTGTGCACATCACCAGGTGCGAACATAAGCAGATGTGTGCATAATCAGCAAAATAAACAAGAAAGCAATATCATTAGTTTACATACTCACCTGCACATGTAATCTTTCATTCTACTGCATATATATACCACAAGGAAATCATCTTGGACCCCCAGAACAATTTATCTTGTTGTTTTCCCCTTTCTGCTCCTGTCTGAGCATTCCTAAGTCACCCCCTTTGCTGCCTCAACAGTTGTGACATTATAAATCATTCTTTCTAGGCTGTTGCCTTCACCAGAACTGGCTATTTCTCATTCTTACCAACAACACATCATCCAAGCATTCAAAAGGCTCAACTCTGACTCCATCTGGTCAAATCAACCATTTCCAGCTTTGAAGCTCTCATTTCAGAAACTAGTCATCTTCTTTCGTCGAAATGCCTCCCAGATTCAGACAAAGAAGCACCTCTACCACTCGTTCAGTCGCAGACACTCCTCTGTTGGGCTCATCAGATCTCCCAGGCCCTTCAACAAGCACTCCAGCCCCAGAATCAGCCTCAGATCCAGGCCTGCTACTCTTTGGCCCACAAGATCACCAAAAACTCAATCAACTCTACAATTATCTCATAGGGCCTTGTACAGGCAATGCCCCAGCCCTACATGGCATGCTGGAGAAGCAAATGGAAAACATCTCCACCAAACTGGACGAATTCAAGGCCTCAATCCTGCAGGAAGTCTCCAAGAGTGTTTCAGATGCACTATCAGAGGCTCTTACTACTTGCAATTCACCAACAACAACAGCTGCTTATTCCCAATCCTTCCTATTGATACCCAAAACCCCCAGAACCTCGCTGGACACTGGGAACAGAGGGTCTTCAATTGTAGACACCTTGGTACCCATAAAAGATGGTGCAGAAGGATCCCTCAGGCAAAGGGAAGGGAGTCAAGTTTGAGTCTCCACTCCCACCTCCATTCTCTCCTCTCCTTGCACTCCCAGGAAGCTCCTCAACATGTCCTCAACCTTCCCCAATCTTCCCCACTCCTCTGCCGACTTCTCAGGCTGGTCCTGGCCCAGTTCCACCTCCAACACTTCAAGGAGGGGATCAAGCAATGCAGCAAACAGCAGCGCTTTTAGAACGTTCTTTGTCGCAACCCTTAGAGCCAATTGTGAGAGCTGCAACCCAAACTCCAGGCCCTACACAGCCAAAATCCAAAATTCCAGCCCCTGGGAAGTATGATGGGAAGAAGGGACCAGCTGCCAAATCATTTATGCTGGATTGCAAGACCTACTTCGCTGCCAATCCCTCTTCTTTCCCCTCTGATGAATCTCGGATCATCTTCGTCCTCTCCACCCTGAAGGAAGGCATTGCCAAGCAGTGGGGACAATATTACCTCTCACAGATTCACCAGGGACACATGGACGGAATTCTAGCTGATTGGGACGTCTTTGAAGCGGGTTTTCTCTCCAATTGGACCGATCCTGCTGCTCTTCTCACTGCAGAACGTAAATTGGGACAGCTACAGCAACGTGGATCAGCCAATGACTATGCCACAGAATTCCGCATCCTGCAAACAGACTTGGAATGGGATGACAGCGCGTATATGGCCGCATTTCGCAAGGGGACCATCCTTCAACAGCAAATTCCTCAAGGCTCTCTACAAACTCCTCCAAATCGCTCCTAGCTTCTCCACAGCCTATCATCCTCAGTCTGATGGCCAATCCGAAATAAAGAATCAATGGTTGGAAGGTTATCTACGTGCTTATGTGAATCACAAGCAAACAGACTGGTCGGAATGGCTGCCAATTGCGGAGTTTTGCCATAACAACTCCAGAAGCGAAGCCACAGGCAGATCTCCCTTTGAAATCGTTTATGGCCGTTCTCCTGTCATTTCTCCTTCCCTGGAACCCACAGGGACTCCGGCCGCCGATGATAGGGCCCAGGAGCTGCAGGAAACGATCCAGGAAGTCAAGGCAACGCTTGAGTGGACTAGAGAGCGCTACAAGCGGTCAGACAATGGTGCAAAGCTCCCAGAATTCAAGATAGGTGATAAGGTCTGGCTTTTAGGCATGAATATCAAGTCGCAGCGACCCAATAAAAAGCTGGACCATAAACGATATGGTCCATTCCCTATCCTTGAACGCATAGGCTCCCACGCTTACAGACTCGACCTCCCTGCCTCAATGCGAGTCCACAATGTTTTCCATGTCTCCCTGCTCTCCCCTCTGAAGGAGGATGCCGAATTCAAACGTTCCTTCGTCCCCCCACCTCCAGTAATCACTGAGGAAGGCGAGGAAGAGTACCATGTCGACAAATTGGTGGATTGGAGAGCCAGGGATGGAATTTGGGAGTACAGGGTGCGATGGCTTGGTTATTCTCCCCATGATGACACCTGGGAACCTGCCAAAAACCTGACACACTTGGAGGATCAATTACGCGAGTTCCACGCGACTTACCCGGCTGCGCCGAAGCCCGAGGACCCTGTGCCCACGCAGGCAACTGGAGCTCTTAAGAGCAAGGTCTACAAGCATCTCCCTCACCGCAAATCAGCTCGCTTTGCTCTTGCACTTCCTACCTCTCACTTCTCACTTCCAAACGCGCTCAGCAGCCCCCATTCCCTTCTCCCCACTCGTAGCAATGTCGCTCAACGTTGTAGGCAACTGGCGCACCACCAAGAACCGCTTCAGGAGCGTGGAGCAGTATCTTTACTCGATGCCCAGGGAGCTGAAGAGGGACTTGGCCAACAACAACCACTCCTGTGCAATCCCCTGCGTCCTGATGAGCAAGGGGAGTCGACAGCGCACCACCCGCATTGCAAGGGACCTCTACGAACATCCCCAGTTCGGGTTTCTGTTCTGGCTAAGCCAGGATTGCGAGGAAGGGCCAGATACCCTTGTAGGCAACACCATATTCCGCTGGCACCACTTCATATCATACGGGGTGTCCGCGTTTTCCGATTTCGTCCAGTGGCATCAAATGGGCCTGCAGGTGGAGCCAACTGTGCGAGCACTGGAGCTAGAAATCTTCTGCCAGGCAGTAGGGGCGCTGCAACTGCTGTATCCACCAGAAGAGCAGCAAGAGGTGGAGGAGAAGGAGGAGGAACCCCCCAAGTCGATCGAGGTCTTCGTTCAAGAGGAGGTAACAGTGCAGGAGGAGCCTTGGGCGAACCTGGCAGGCTCTGAGGAGGTTGGTTGGCACATGAGCCAAGTCTGGGCTGGACAGGAAGAGCCATGGGATGGTTGGGGACTTAGCCCTGCAGAATTCAGGGATTTGGAGAGGAATGGGGTGGACTTTGAGGCTATAGCTGCGAATTGGACTGGTACTGTTGATGAATAATGCCCCCTTGGCGCTGCCAATAGGCCATTTTGAGGGGGGGCAATGTCGCAATCCTAATGCGACAATAGGACTATTTCTCTTGTTATTACCTTGTTCTGTTGTTTTTCTCCTCTTTTCTCACACTTCCAGATTGTTTGTTATTTCTTCCCTTGATTACGCACGCACCTGCTTACGTTCGCACCTGCTGATGTGCGCAGATGCTTATTTACTTGCCTGGTTATGTTCTCTTTTTGATTACGTGCGCTCCTGCTTACATGCGCACCTGTTTACATAGTCATTAGTTTACATACTCACTTGCACATGTAATCTTTTACTTTCTGACATATATATATCACAAGGAAATCGTCTTGGACCCCCAAGAACGATTTATCTTGTCGTTTTCCCCTTTCTGCTCCAGTCTGAGCATCTCTAAGTCGCCCCCCTTTGCTGTCTCAAGGGTTGTGACAGATTTGGGAGAGGTAATACTGTCCCCACTGCTTGACAATGCCTTCCTTCATGGTGCAGAGGACGAAGATGATCTGAGATTCATCAGAGGGATTCCATAAGGGATTGGCAGTGAAGTGTGTCTTGCAATCCAGCATAAAGGATTTGGCAGCTGGTCCCTTCTTCCCATCATACTTCCCAGGGGCTGGAATTTTGGATTTTGGCTGTGTAGGGCCTGGAGTTTGGGTTGCAGCTCTCACAATTGGCTCTAAGGGTTGCGACAAAGAACGTTCTAAAAGCGCTGCTGTTTGCTGCATTGCTTGATCCCCTCCTTGAAGTGTTGGAGGTGGAACTGGGCCAGGACCAGCCTGAGAAGTCGGCAGAGGAGTGGGGAAGATTGGGGAAGGTTGAGGACATGTTGAGGAGCTTCCTGGGAGTGCAAGGAGAGGAGAGAATGGAGGTGGGAGTGGAGACTCAAACTTGACTCCCTTCCCTTTGCCTGAGGGATCCTTCTGCACCATCTTTTATGGGTACCAAGGTGTCTACAATTGAAGACCCTCTGTTCCCAGTGTCCAGCGAGGTTCTGGGGGTTTTGGGTATCAATAGGAAGGATTGGGAATAAGCAGCTGTTGTTGTTGGTGAATTGCAAGTAGTAAGAGCCTCTGATAGTGCATCTGAAACACTCTTGGAGACTTCCTGCAGGATTGAGGCCTTGAATTCGTCCAGTTTGGTGGAGATGTTTTCCATTTGCTTCTCCAGCATGCCATGTAGGGCTGGGGCATTGCCTGTACAAGGCCCTATGAGATAATTGTAGAGTTGATTGAGTTTTTGGTGATCTTGTGGGCCAAAGAGTAGCAGGCCTGGATCTGAGGCTGATTCTGGGGCTGGAGTGCTTGTTGAAGGGCCTGGGAGATCTGATGAGCCCAACAGAGGAGTGTCTGCGACTGAACGAGTGGTAGAGGTGCTTCTTTGTCTGAATCTGGGAGGCATTTCGACGAAAGAAGATGACTAGTTTCTGAAATGAGAGCTTCAAAGCTGGAAATGGTTGATTTGACCAGATGGAGTCAGAGTTGAGCCTTTTGAATGCTTGGATGATGTGTTGTTGGTAAGAATGAGAAATAGCCAGTTCTGGTGAAGGCAACAGCCTAGAAAGAATGATTTATAATGTCACAACTGTTGAGGCAGCAAAGGGGGTGACTTAGGAATGCTCAGACAGGAGCAGAAAGGGGAAAACAACAAGATAAATTGTTCTGGGGGGTCCAAGACTCCTTGTGGTATATATATGTCAGAGAGTGAAGGATTACATGTGCAAGTGAGTATGTAAACTTAAGACTACATAAACAGGTGTGCATGTAAGCAGGAGCGCACGTAATCCAAGGAGAACATAAACGGACAAGTGAATGAGCAGCTGCGCACGTCAGCAGGTGCATGTGTAATCAAGGGAAGAAACAACAAACAATCTGGGATTGTGAGAAAAGAGGAGAAAAACAACAGAACGAAGTATTAGTATGAGAAAATCAAAGGGAAATAGTCCTATTGTCGCATTAGGATTGCGACACTGGTGGTGGTAGATTGTTTTTTGAAGATCGCACATTTCATCCCCTGCAGAAAGGCATCAACAGCAGAAGATGTGGTAGAACTCTTCCTGAAACATGTCTGGTGTCTTCATGGTACTCCCAAGCGAACTGTATCAGACAGGGGGCCCTCTTTCAACAGCAAGTTCCTCAAAGCTCTCCACAAACTCCTCCAAATTGCTCCAAGCTTCTCCACAGCCTATCATCCTCAGTCTGATGGCCAATCAGAAATGAAGAATCAGTGGTTGGAGGGCTACCTCCATGCCTATGTCAATCACAAGCAAACAGACTGGTCAGAATGGCTGCCAATTGCAGAGTTTTGCCATAACAACTCCAGAAGCAAAGCCACAGGCAAATCTCCCTTTGAAATTGTTTATGGCCGTTCTCCCATCATTTCTCCTTCCCTGGAACCCACAGGGACTCCGGCCGCCGATGATAGGGCCCAGGAGCTGCAGGAAACGATCCAGGAAGTCAAGGCAACAACACTTGAGTGGACTAGAGAACGTTACAAGCAGTCTGACAATGGGGCAAAGCAAAGTTCAAGATAGGTGATAAGGTCTGGCTTTTGGGCATGAATATCAAGTCGCAATGCCCCAATAAAAAGCTGGATCATAAATGATACAGTCCATTCCCTATCCTTAAACACATACGCTCCCACGCTTACAAACTCGACTGTCTTGCCTCAATGCGAATCCATAATGTCTTTCATGTCTCTCTACTTTCCCCTCTGAGAGAGGATGCTGAATTCAAATGTTCCTTTGTTCCCCCACCTCCGATAATCACAGAAGAGGGCGAAGAGGAGTACCATGCTGACAAGTTCATGGATTGGAGGGCCAGGGATGGAATTTGGGAGTACAGGGTGTGATGGCTTGGTTATTCTCCCCATGATGACACCTGGGAACCTGCCAATGACCTGACACACTTGGCAGATCAATTACATGATTTCTATGCAACCTACCCAGCTGCACCGAAGCCCAAGGACCCTGTGCCCATGTAGGCAACTAGAGCTCTTAAGAGCAAGGTGTACAAGCATCTCCCTCACCACAAATCAGCTCACTTTGCTCTTGCACTTCCTGCATCTCACTACTTGCTCCCTAATGCTCTCATCAACCCACACTCTCTCACCCCCACTCATAAAGATATCCCTCAACATTGTAGGCAACTGGTGCACTACCAGGAACCACTTCAGGAGCATGGAGCAGTATCTCTACTCTATGCCAAGGAACTCAAGAGGGACCTGGCCAACAACAGCTCCTGTGCAATTCCCTGTGTCCTGATGAGCAAGGGGAGTTGGCAGTGTACTACCTAAATTGCCAGAGACTTGTACAAGCACCCCCAATTCAGATTTCTGTTCTGGTTAAGCCAGGACTGTGAAGACGGCCCATATACTCTTGTAGGCAACACCATATTCTGTTGCCACCACTGATATCATACAGGGTGTCTGTGTTTTCCGATTTCATCCAATGGCATCAGATGGGGCAACAGGCAGACCCAACTGTGTGTTCAATGGAGCTGGAGATTTTTTGCCAGGCAGTGGGAGTGCTACAATTGCTTTATCCACCAAAAGAGCCACAAGAGGAGGCGCAGAAGGAAGAGGAACACCCAAGTCAATTGAGGTATTTGTTCAGGAGGAGGTGACCATGCAAGAGGAGCCCTGGGCAAGCTTGGCGGGCTCTGAGGAGGTTGGCTGGCACATGAGCCAGGTTTGGACTGGGCAGGAGGAGCATGGGATGGATGGGGGCTGCACCCAGCAGAACTTGGGGATTTGGAGAGAGGTGGGGTGGATTTCAAAGCTATGACCAAAGATTGGACTACTGTTGATAATTGATGCCCCCTTGATGTGCCAAAAGGGTCATTTAGGGGGGGGGCAATGTCATGCTCCTCATGCAACTATAGGACTTATTCTTTCTCAATTACTCCTGTTATCAACTTGTTTCCTGGTTTTCACTTCATTTCTCACACTCCTGATTGTTTTGTTGTTTCTCTCCTTGATTACACACACATCTGCTTACGTTTGCACCTGCTGACATGTGCAGCTGCTTACTTACACTCCTGTTTATATTCTCTCTTGATTATGTGTGCTCCTGCTTACATGTGCACCTGTTTACATAGTCATCAGTTTACATAGTCATCAGTTTACATACTCACTTGCATATGTAATCTCTCCCTTTGTGACATATATATACCACAAGGAAATTGTCTTGGAACCCAAGAACAATTTTATCTTGCTGTTTTCCCCTTTTCTGCTCCTGTCTGAGCATCCCTCAGTCACCCCCTTTGCTGTCTCAAGGGTTGTGACATTGACAACCACTGGGAATTAAAACTCACAAATTATACCATTCAATGCATGTGAAATTTCTGGTAATTATGGTACTTTTTATTACCACATTTGACACAGAATTGGTGGAGTAATGATTTTATGGGCCAAGCAGTCATGTGATCATGTGATACCTTTTTTTTGGTTGCAATTTATTAAGCAACCCCTTATAAGAGAGACACCACCCACCTATACTAAGTACAAGTGTAACACCAAAGAAGTCACTCCACCCAGGTGCTGACTATGAGAACACCAACCCAACACATGCTGCTGAGACAAAGAGGGAGAGAGAGAGACTGGGAGCAGGGCATAACCCAAACACTTCCCTACAACAACAGCAGTGTCATAGATGAAAAGAGCAAACAGTGATCAAATATCCACCCCTCCTTTGGCAAGAAACCCCCACTTGAAGACCTTTAACAGAGTAGAACATGTGTGCCAAATTGATAGACTGGCTGAACTGGCAAAGATGCCACCAGGCATGAGTGTGCCTGGGGCAATCAATAAAGATGTGGGGGACATCCTGAATGGGCACACCACAAGGATACACTGGACAGTCCACTTTTTTACACTTTAAGAGGTCTGACACATGCTGGCCATGCCTGGTGATCACACAGATAAGTTGCATATGATTAGCTCATGACCCCTCAAAGAGCTTGTGGCCAGGATGGAGCTTTGGCCAAGGTGAATTGCAAAGGCACATGGTGCCCATCAAATCAGGGTGAGAGCAGTGGAATGAGTGCCAGTGCTTCCTCCAATTAGATTGGAGGCAGACAACAGCTTGGTGGCAAGAATATATTGTTGTCCTATTGAAAGAGTTGACTGGGCATGAAAAAAGCCACCTGTTTAGAATGTGATCTGCACACTCATTTCTGAAGATGTGTTTGTGAGATGGTACCCATGCAATGTCAGCAGAGACAAGTGGGTGAGCAATTAAGAAGTTGTAGGAGGCAGGCAGCAAGGTTGACAGGAGACAGGGCACCAGAGGGATCTTGAGACATCAGGGCTTGGATTAACCTGGAGTTATCTGAGAATATGCAAATCCTTGTGGCACCTGACTTGGACATGAAGGGGAGGATGTTCCTGAGCCCAATGAGAAGGGCCCAGGCTTCTGTGTCATAGATGGTGGAGTGAGGACCAAGAGATCCACCTCTGTGTGCAAGTTCTCAACTGAGCTTGAAAGAAACCCACCTCCAGCCATTGTGGTGAACACCTCTTTTGACAACTGAGGAACTGTCTGTGAAAAGGACCACTGATTTGGGATCAGACTTGTTGTGGGCAATGCAAATTTCCATTGCTCTTAGGTAAGCTTCTTTTTCCTCATTGGTTTGACCCTGAGGGATAGTGGTTGAGACTTGATCACTGAGATGTCAGATTCCCTCCCATGGAAGGAGGTAAGGGAATTCAGCCTGAGGATGAGTGTAGGCAGCAATGGAGTTAATGGTGAAAGAGGAGCAGGATGGGCAATGTCTGGATTAGACAAGTTGAACATGGGAGGGAGGCAAGCATTGACTTGAGAGTTGGCTGGGATGTGCCTCAACTGGGAAGCATAATTAACACAGAGTTTGTGTATGCAAAAAGCAATGGGAAGAAGGGTGGTCACATGCTCAATCATGGCTGTGGGGGCAGTGTGAAAGGACCCTGTGGCCCAGTGGCAAGCCATGTTCTGCACTGTTTGAAGAATCTTGCACAGCAACTTCAAGTTCCTGCCATGAAACCATAAGGCAAACCTGTAAGTAAGAATTAGCATGAGACAAGCATCTTCATGCCACCAAGCATGGACTTTGCTCAGGTGGCTAATTGCTTGATAGGGGTTTTGAAGTTGAGGTGGTGATCAAGGAAGAAGCTGGGCCACCTCACCCACTCACTCAGATGGACAATGTCCTTGACCCAGTCACAGGCAGGTTCTTTGTCATGCAATGACTTGTTCTGGCAAAATGGATTGATTCAGTCTTGGATATCTTGGCCTTTCAGCCAAGATCTTGCAATGCATCAGTAAGGTTATGAATATCATCAATCAAATTGGAAATGCAGCCTTCTTGTGAAGTAGCAGTTGTAAGAATCATCATGTCATTGATATAGGCACAATTATTTGTACCCTTGGAATGTAATCTATAAAGCAAAGGAGCAGTGAAAAGTGATGAAAAAACAGGTGAAAGGGGGAATCCTTGGGGGACTCTGTGGTTGGCAAGATCAAAAATTCTCCAATTTCTCCATTAATGCAGGAGCTTGCTCTTGTGATGGATCACATAGAATTAAGGCTTGAATCAATCCTAGACACACAAGACAACCTGCTACGACTGAGCGAATAAAGCGATTCGATAGCTAGAATAATTCTAAGAATTCTAGTATTTTTTCCGAAAGCATTCGACTTAGAAACGACAGAGATATTGTCTTATCTCTGTCTAGAGCACTTTCTGTAATCGCTTGGCGCTTAATAATTGCAAATTATGCGCACACCGGCCGATTCCTGCTGCAACTCCGCAACCCGCCGCTGCCGACGGTTTCCAATGAAACTTGTTTCATCCGATTCTGCGGAGTATTCGTTGAGTTACGACCGTTTCTTTGGTGAAACTCCAAATACTCCAACCTGAAACAAGAGCTCTCAGGCCAAACAAAGCCTGCCCATGCCTACAGATGTGACACTTAACTTGTGACACGTTTCATGCCATATCTGGAACATGTCACAAGCAGGATTTGACACAGTATAGTTTATTTCTCTTACATGTAAGAGGTTCTGTGACTGAAACATTGTAGCTACTTGATACTCATGTACATACCCACTGTTTCAGGTCACTCTCATGTATATAAAGGCCCTGCAGGGTCCTTCCTAATACATCTCACTTTTCATCTTGCTTTTTACCTCTCAACCCCACATCTTCTGCATAACTGTTTGTGCCCCAAACAATAGCCCAGTGCTCACTGTTAAGGGATTAGCTCAGTTAATCATCGCTATTAGTAACCTAAGTTAAGTCCCAACAGACACAGGGTAATACTAGGTATTTCTAGCACTGGTTCTAAGTTAGTTTACACA
The DNA here is from genome assembly GCA_037974915.1 of Ceratobasidium theobromae. Classification (NCBI taxonomy): domain Eukaryota; kingdom Fungi; phylum Basidiomycota; class Agaricomycetes; order Cantharellales; family Ceratobasidiaceae; genus Ceratobasidium; species Ceratobasidium theobromae. Next base: position 14,939 of record JBBBZN010000120.1, on the reverse strand, counting down.
GAGAGGAGTATTGATATTGTCTTGTGACACATATAGTCTTGTATTAGAGTATTATTATGAGTGACTAAGGTTCCAGGACCTGCACCACTATTCTTCATATACAGCTAAGTATAGTTATTAAGTCTATCTACTAACCACTTTTGCCTCCTGATTCAATTATAGCTTTAGATAACCACTTCAGATTCAACCTAGAATCTACTAGACTTATAACATTGGTGACCACCACAGGGGATAGCATTTGGTTATTCACCTACCAGCGGTTACTTAATAATTCTTACCTACAACTCTTAATTCGCTATTGGAGTCTTAATTACTCCTACTAATACTCTATCGATTGACTAACCAAGTCATACTACATACAAACAACTAAGACTAAGACCTCTAAGATAATGTCAAGAACATCTAGAAGAGCTTGGTCAGAAAGAATAGAGGAAGCCTCCTCAGTTCCATTGCCACCTTCAAGACCTCCCTCTCAACTCATGCAAATGACCCTAATGACAGAAGAAATGTCTGCTAGAGAGCAAAGTCCCCTAAGACCTCAGGGCAGGGACAGCCCTTCTGCAACAGGACCTTCTAGAAGAAGGGAATCAGGTGCATATATAAGGGAACAATAAGTCTTGTTACTCAATCAGGATGATGGTTCATTCTTTCAAGATCCTTCCATTCAACAATTCCTACCTTATGGTCCAGAAACTACTCAGTTTGAGATAAGTGATCAAGAAGTTCATGAATTCACTAACTTATCTGACTGCGCTAGGCCAACAGAAGACTGTCGCAGGCTACCTGACTTAAATGCCTGGAGAAGGACTTACAGGAGAATGGGAAGAAGGATCTACAACCTACCAGAAATGCAAGCTGGGTACAACATCTACCCTTCAGACAACTGTGAGCGTTACTATGGAAGATTCTTTGAACTCTTAGAAAGGATAGTAACTTTCATCCCAACCTGTCTAATCACAAGGAGCATGCGACCAGCAGTATGCCCAGATGACAGGATAGAGTATGGAACTTTCTTTATTGCTTTAACAGCTGAAAGAAACTCAGTCATTAATTCCAATGAGGACTATAGATCAGCTCCTCCACTACCTCAATGGCCTCAAGCCAATTGCTTATTTACAAGAGAAGCATTTGATGTTGCAGCTGTGGTATATAGAGATGAAGTAGAAAGGTTTTTAACCTGGGTTTATATGTGAGGGCTATCCAGCTCTATCACTTCATCTCCTGCTTTATCTCAAGAACCAGTAAGGCAGACTCAAGAACCATGGTTGGAAGAACTTGAGGAAATAACTGAAAGGTTAGGAAATCAAAATCTGACCTTACACCACCCAGAAACCAGACAAATCAGATGGAGAAGTTCTCAAAGGGAATCCAGTTCTTCAAGATCTGATAGAACTGCTTCAAGACTTTCAGCTAGGCAGCATTATAATGATGAGAATCAAGCTCCTGCAGTTTCAGGAATAGGACCACATTGCTCTACAAGCTCCTTAAGATCCAGGAGGCATACTCCTTTGCCTTCTCCAGAATCAAGACCTGACTTTAGTGGAGCTTTAGTAAGAGTTAATGTTTACAGTCCTAGTCAACCTAGCCCTTTAAGACAATCTTCTTCTATGGAAGACCCTAACATTCCTAGGATAAGCGATTTAGGTACTGCTACTCCTGTACAATCCAGTCCTATTAGGAGGGGAGACAGTGTCTCAGCAGGAAGTAGGTCAATGTCCATCCAGGAATCTATCCAAGAGGAAGAGGAACCAATAATTCAGAGTGTCCACTACACTAGCTCTGAGGAAGATTTCCCACCAAGAGTACCTGAAGAGGGAAGAGCTAGACCAGCAACACCTTTTGTTAGGATGCAAGATATAATTGGAGATCCAGTGGATAGCACTCTAAGCGAACCCAATTATCAAGAAATCACTCAGAATGAGGTTGTACCAGGAGAAAGGATTAGTACACCAACTTCCATGAGGTCTGAGCAGATGACAGAACAAGAAGACCTCAGGGCTAGTCCAACAGGAAGTGTAGCTTCAGTTAGTACAGTAACTTCTCAAGCTACTAGGGTTACTACCCAAGAAACATTCACTCAATCAACACCTGCCAGAAATGGATATGGATACTTAGGAGTGGCTCAGGAACAACCAAGAGAGTCATTCCCAGGAACAGGAGAACCTATTAGGGATTTACCGCTTCATGCAGCTTTTATTAGTAGAAGAACTTCAATAGGAGCTAACAGAAGATCTTCAGGAGAACATTTAATTCCTGCTAACTCTTTTACTAGAATTTCAGACATACCTGAGGAAGCTGATGAAAGTAGGCAATCTAATGTCCCTATATTCCATCAACCAATTCCTATTCACCCAATGCAACAGAGCAGAATTTTTGCTCAACCTCCAGAGTCATCTTCCTCATCCTCATCTTTAACTTCAACAACTTCTCATTGGACACCTCATAGACAAGCACCTATTAGAGAACCCAGTCCAGTTCAACAGAATCCAAGATTTAGGACTGAGGAGATACAAGTTCCTAATAGGGGGGAAAGAGTAAACCAACCTATTGCTCAAGCAAACCTAAACAGATCTATGGGAAGGAATCAGGAGATTGATCGACAGAACTTTCCTAACCATGTCCTATCTAGGATAGCCACATCCAGGAGATTTAGTGAGATCCTCCAACCTCAAACACCAAGACAGCAATTGGGAGATGCCTTGGCAGGGGGGTGTGATGGATCTTATGTAATCCATGTCGCTCTTTCCATCTAGAGTGGTCTCACCTTCCTAAACGGGCAGCATCATACCTAAATTGGGCCATCAGTACCGAAAATACACTTAGGTTCGAATTTGCAGACGCAAAATATACCATTTGAACCGCAGAATATTTTCGTGAATTTTTATATTTTTTCCAGCGCGACGCGACGACGTCTTGATGGAGAAAATACACAATCTTTGCCAGCACGCACACAGGCAAGGGGATCGGCGCTTAAGTATTTGCAATAAAGCTCCGAAGGATTAAACCCGCCACGCCACGCCATCCTGCTGCCGCCGACGCTCGGAATACATGCGCTCGGGGGTAATCGACCTCTGCGCGTCTACTGAAACCAGTTTCATGCAAAACGGTTCAGTATCTGCGGATATATCACCAATTCTTTGTTTAAAACAAGTTTCAGAGCTGAAACTCGTTTCTACCAAGGATATGGATGATACACAAGATAGGTAAAACTAGTCTGGGAATAAGCATGATACATTTACATAGTAATATAGGTATCTCTTACTGTAACATTGACATGCGCTTCCTGTTTTGTTACATATATGACTCTTATTATCCTGTAACACTAGAATAGTGTTTTGATCTCTGATGGAACCATTATTCTGGGTTCCCTACATGTATATAAAGGCCCTGCAGGGTCCTTCCTAATGCATCGCTCATTCTTACCCCCACATACTTGCCACTTGTGCCTCAATCATTGACTGTGCTCACTGTTAAGGAATTAACATAGCATAGCCTCACTATTAATACGTTAGTTAAGTCCCAACAGACACAGGGTAACACTAATTATCTTCTAGCAGTGCTACTAATTAATTTACACAGAGTAGAACACAGAACTGCTTGCGACACATTAACTTGTATAGGAGTATTATTACAAGTAGGATGGTTCAGGACCTGCCCAAAGCTAAGTTTGTTATCAAGTCTAACTGCTAATTACTTTAATACCTTTCTCCTGATTATTCTTTATTAATTTGCATCTATTCTTTTATTGTAACCATTCCAATTCTACTTAGAATTTCCTAGACTTATAACAGGGGGGAGCCACCTGATGATGGATATGACCCAGGATCAGGAGACCATTCAGAAGGATCTCAAGGAAGAAGACCCCCTAGGGAACCACCTATAGGAGGAGGACAAGGACCACCAGGAGGGGGAAGAGGATCACCAGGAGCCCAACAACCATTAGGAGCTCAACCAGGAAGACCTAATGCTGCTAGACCTTTCAGACCTCAACCAGTTCATTTTGACACTAAACTCAAGCCAGAAGTCATTCCAGAATGGGATGGAAAGATGAGTGAACTAGGAGATTGGATGATTAGGATCAATGATATAGCAGCATACAGCGACTTTACCAGCATACAACTAGGTCAACAAGTACCCTTACGATTCAAAGGAAGAGCTGCCAATTGGTTTGGAGCTCTGGACTTCAACTATCGTCGACAAATCACCACCAATTGGGAAACTTTGAAGCTAGCTATGGTAATTCATTTCATGGATCGACATTACCTAGAAACTCAGAAAGCCAAGGCCCTTGAAGCCAAGTACAGGCAAAGAGGACATGAACATGAGACACCAGAAGACTATGTCATCAGGAAGGCTAAGGAACTTACAAGCTTTACTGATTGGACTGACATGGAACTCATGCTTGAAGTCATGAATGGCGCTCCAGAATCATGGCATGTCTTGGTCAACCCTCAAAGGATTCCAGATTGGAACACTTTCCTTGATGAAATATCTTGGAATGAACAGCAACTCATGAAACTAGGACATGACCTTGGAGGAAGAGGAACTTCTTCAGATGCTCAGCAACAACTTGACAAAATGCAATCTATGATCCACTGATTGGAAAATTCCCAAAGAAGGAGTTCAAGAGCTGCCGTGCGATCACATCAAGTTTCATCCAAGCCAGTAGGATGGAACAAGAATTTACCTAAGGCTCCTCACTCTAAAAGAGATGACATAGTCTCCAAGGGAAAGACCCCTAAGGATAAAGGAGCTAGAGGATGCATACATTGCAATAGCCTTAACCATTGGGACAAGGATTGTGCCTACCACATCAAGAAATCAGGTAGAAAGTTTGTATGAACCAACTTGGTAGAAACTGAAGACTTGGACTTACTAGCTGCTCAAGAAGCTTATGAAGATCTTTGCTATGAAACAGAGGAGGAGGACTTGATTAACTTGGACAGTGAGTCAGAAACTTCTGAATCTGAGGAGGATTTTCATGAGCCCCTCAAATCAAGGACTGTAGCTACCTCCAGTGAGAAGCCTAGCACTGAAGTAGAGGAGCCACAGGTCAGTTTGAGGGGAACCACTAGCCAAGAAGAGGCGACACCAGTTTCAGTTCAGCTCACCAAGTCTACCTTAATGGAAATTCCCTTTCCAAAAATGCCAACTAGGAGATCTTTAACCAAGAAGCTTAAACTGTCCAAAGTCAAGAGCCATACAGTGAAAGCAGGAGAAGAAATTACTCTCAAGCGATTAATGTCAAGACCAGCAGGAACTGCTTTCTATGGATGCAAGGCTTCAATCATCAAAGGATGGATCCAAAACAAAGATGGACCCAAGAGAAGAATCACCTTTGACACTGGCTCTGAAATAACCCTGATCAATGAAGATCTTATTGGAAGTCTTAATCCACCACCTAAGATCAAGTTAGGCCAGAAATTGCGATTAGTTCAAGTTACAGGAAACAGTACTATATGTTGATATGTCACAGTTCCTTTACTCTTTGACACAGAAGAAGGACTTGTCAGGATGCATGTCAAAGCATATGTAGTACCCAAAATGAACACTCCCTTCATTCTAGGAACTGACTTTGCAAGTCAATACCAGCTTTCTCTGCTAAGGAATGAAGAAGGGACTCACATACAATTTGGCAGTTCAGGCAGGACTATCTCTGTTGAAGAATCAGACAGTACACCAAGAATGGACAGTTCAGGGAATACTTTCTTAGTGGAAGTCTCTGAAGCACATATATTCAATGATGGTTATCTATGTACAGGGAAGATGAATAAGAGGGGTACAGGCTTATCTAACTATCTATACTACTGCTGAGGGCTGGAATGTTCTAGAAAGGCAATCACATTACTGTCATGACCTAGCTGCACACTGTGCCTGCAGTATCCATAGTCCACAGCACACCATTTGTAAATAGCTTTATTGTTATAAATTCAGGAAACACAGACTGTGTAAACCAGCCAGCGTTTCCTTGTTATACTGCCTTCAGTAACCTACAGGCCCTCAGGCATCCAACAGTCGACAGAAGTTACAATTACTAGTTACAGACAGACTGAAGTTGCAACATTGAAACACTGACTGTTAATGGTGTCTTGCGATCCCTCACAACAACAACAGAGTTGACACGCCAGCTGCGATCTGTACCAGACACAGAGCCGAACACAATCAGTACACCCAAGCCCCCACACAGTAACAACAGCTCTACCAGCGCCACCAGGATCTCTGCCTGAATTTACTCAGCCACCAACCATCAACAAGTTGAGCCTGACCCTTCAAGTCACACAAACACAAACCACACAAGAAGAAGAAAATGACCCTATCACAACAAGTGGGGATGTATTCCATGTACTATCGGTTGTCCAAAATATGCAAAAACTCATGCTCAACTGAATCGATGGTTTTGAAAAAGGAATCCATGACCGACTAGCAACAATAGAAGGCTACATTGTTCTACTACGATCAGAGATCGGAACCTGAATTGGTCCAACAGACAGAACGTGCCACCATAAAATGGGATACCTTAACAACAAAATGGTGCAACTTGAAAGGGAAATTGAATGAAATCTCAATGAATGAGAAACTGACTATAATAAACACCTTGAGGGAATCTGCTCACACATGGATGACCAACAAGGGGTAATTGAGAAGCGACTCATACAGGTTCAAAAGGGTCTCCATGACACACAAAACACACAGCATAAAGAAATCCTGGCAAAGAACAGGGAAATCGAAAAAGCAATAGGCGTCATTTGGTACATTGTCTCGGACCTCACACCCTGACCAGCTAGTGAACAAACTGATGACGAGCTTGAGGAAGAATTCGGTCAACCCCTGGCAATGTCTACCCCACCAGGAGCTCCATACATACAACACAAAACCCCCATATCAAGCACTCCACATAACTGCACCATACTGACTCATGCCATCCAAATGGAATCATCATGTGAATGGTACCAAGGAGAAATGAGAGAGGTCGATCCTGCGAGCGACGTGCACCACGACCCAGCATCAGAAACACAACTCTCGGGATTTCAGATAAGGAACTGTCAAAAGCCATTATGAAGAAACCAGAACCATATGATGGAAAATGAGGACTTAGCACATGAATGTTCATGACACAGATGGAAACGTATTTCCTAACTCAAACTGTCGCCATGGGGAGATAGAAAAAGTCTATGCAGTACTGACTAACATGGGAAACAATCCAAACACTGCAGCATGGATGCAACTGCTGCTCAAACAACGCAACCAAGGCATTGAACACCTGTATCTGTCATCCTGGGGAGCCTTCCGAAAGGCCTTCCTCCTCAACTTTGATGACCCCACCTTCCAACTTAAAGCTAGCAATGAACTGATGACAATCAACCAAACATTGAGCGTGGCGGAATATGCTAGCTGATTCTGTGCACTCGCCACACAGGTCAATTGGAACAATGAAACCCTTACCTCAGGTTTCAAACGTGGTCTCAAGCAATACATCTGAACTGAGATTACAAAAGTGACACTGTTTGACAACAACCCCCAAACATTTGAAGAATGGGTCACCATTGTGATCAAGCTGGACAATGTCCTCTACGTTAGACAACTGAATAACGAACAAACCCCAGGAGACGAAGGGAGCACCCTCAGACCACGAGGAGTACTTGTACCAGAGGATCAGAAGGAGCTGTGAAAGAAGGAGGGAAGATGGATCAAGTGCAGCAAACCTGGCCACCAGGCCCAGGAATGTAGAAGCAAATGGACCCTAGAACCTGTTACAACAAACCCCATGCAGGGTAAGGAAGGAAGATTAATGGAGGTCTCTGAGAAAGAGGAGTCAGGAAATGCCTGAGGGACCCTGCAACCATGTCAGGTGTACCCTACAATGAAGATTCAACTGAAACACTGTATTATAGAGCAATGGACCTCTCTCCAAATACATACATCGCATTTTCCAAAATCATGGAACCTATTGAAACTTTAGTCAATGCTGGATCTAGCTGCAATTTTATCGACATCTCATTCACCTGACAACACAACCTCAACCTAATCGCCTTACCAAAAGTATGGGAAGTACAGGGAATCAATGGGAAAATCCTACAAAACAAAATATGTTTCAAAATCCAAGTGAACATCCAGGTCAAAGGAAAGGAATTTACCCAGAGGTTCTATGCCATGCCCCTAGGAGGATCAAAATTAATCTTAGGTATGGAATGGCTGAAAATGGCCAAACCAATCATCAAATGGAACCCCTTTGAAATCTGCTGGGAGGACCAGGAAATCCTACAAGGCAAAATGATACAACTGCCAGAAGAAATCATTGACTTTGTGGATGTCTTTTCAGAAGAAGCATTCAAGGAACTACCTCCTCACCACCTTCACAACTGCGAAATACGGCTCAGAGAAGGGGACCCACTACCGAAACCCACAAAGGTATACCCCATGTCACCAGCAGAATCAAAAGCTTGCCAAGAATACATAAACGGCGAACTGAAGGACAACAAAATCCAGCAAAGCACAAGCACTGTTGCTGCACCAGCATTTTTTGTGAAGAAATCAGACAGATCCCTATGATTGGTAGTCAACTATAGAAAATTAAACAATATCACAATTAGTGACCAGTTTCCCATACCAAGACAGGACGACCTACTAGAAAAATTGAAAACAGCAAAGATATTCTCAAAATTGGACCTATGATGGGGATTCAACAATGTCCGTATTAAGGAAGGTGACGAATGGAAAACAGCCTTCTGGACAAAAGAAGGCTTATTTGAGTACAGGGTGATGCCATTTGGACTAAAGAACACCCCAGCCACATTCCAACAATTCATGAATGAACTTTTCACAGACATCCTGGATGACTACATGGTGGTGTACATCAACAATATCCTGATCTACTCAAACAACCATGAAGATCACACAAGACATGTGCAGGAAGTACTATGATGATTACAAGAAGCCCATCTGTTCTGCAAGGAATCCAAATGCAAATTCTGGGTAGACAGCATCGTCTACATTGGTATTGTCATTACACCAGAAGGAATTGCCATGGAAAGGGAAAAAATCGAGGCAATTCAGCAGTGGAAGACACCAGGAAATCTGAAGGAACTGCAAGCCTTCCTTGGGTTTTGCAACTTCTATTGGTGGTTCATTAACAAATTCAGCGAAATTGCAAAACCCCTTACCAACATGACAAGAAAGGGAAGGGAGTGGGAATGGACCAAACAGGAAGCTGCTGCCTTTCAGGGAATGAAAACAGCGATCTATTCAGTGCCAGTACTGCAGCACCTGCACGAAGGAGAACCCTACTTCCTTGAAACCGACACATCTGGGGTGGCAATGGGCGCAATTCTGTTGCAGTGGCAAGAGGATGGCTACCTGCACCTGGTAGCCTTCCTATCCAAAGGCTTCAATGAGGCACAAGCCAACTACAACACACATGACAAGGAATTATGCATAATCGTGACCACCTTTGAGCAATGGCGATACCTGCTGGAAGGAACGGAAGAGGCAATCACAGTGTACACAGACCACAGAAACCTCGAATACTGGAAAGCAGCTACAAAATTCAATGGATGGCATGCCAGATGGTACCAGGTGTTAGCCTCATATAATTTCCACATTGTATTCCACCCTGGGAAAATGTCCACCAAACCAGACTTGTTGTTGAGGCAAAGCAATCATGAGGGACACGATCAGCCCAAACAAATTATGATCATGGCAGACCACTTTAAAGGATTCAACAGCAAGGTCTTGGTTGAAATCAGGGACCTCATCATCGAAGAACAAGAATGCAATGAAAACCTATCCAACATAGCAGAGGCTGTAAGGAATCATGACAAGTTGCCTCCCAGCATAGCAAAAGGGTACAGGGACTACGAATGGACAGATGGCCTCTTGCGCTACAAGGGCCAAGTAGTTGTCCTGCAGAACCAACACCTTCACAACCTGATCCTGCAGGAATCTCATGACCACCTGCTAGCAGGACACCAGGGGCAGTCAAGAACACTCAAAATGATTGGCAGGCGGTACTGGTGGCCCAACATGACAAGGGAGGTTAACTAATACGTGGAGACCTGCAAACAATGCCAGTGGAGCAAGGGCCACAAGCACACCATCCCCCTATGGCCCCTGGAGATCCTGGAGGGACCATGGGAATGGATCACATACGACCTAATTGTGAAGCTTCCCAACAGCAGGGGCTACAACTCAATACTGGTGGTGGTCAACCACTTCTCCAAAATGGGACACTTCCTGCCATGCAATGAGTCAATGATGGCAGAGCAAGTGGCTGACATCTTCCTCAACGGAGTATGGAAACTGCATGGCACCCCCAGAATCACAACTTCTGACAGAGGGGCAGTCTTCACTAGCAAGTTCCTAAAAGCTCTATACCAGAGACTGAACATCGAGCCACAATTCAGCATGGCATACCACCCTGAGATGGACAGGCAATCGGAGAGGGTAAACCAGTGGCTAGAGGGATACTTGCGAAACTTTGGAAATGCCAGACAGGACAATTGGGCACATTGGCTGCCCCTAGCCGAGTTTGCTTACAATAACCATGTAAACCAGTCAACAAAGAAGGCACCTTTCGAAATCATCTACAGAAAGACCCTGGAATGGAAGGACAATGGCAGACCAAGCAAAGTGATTCATGTGGATGAATGGGGAGTGAAGATTCGTGCAGTACAGGATGAAGCCAAGGCCTGTCTCCAGATGGGATGGAACAACGCTGGGGAAGCCACGAACCTAGCCATGGGAGACAAAGTTATGCTGCTGTGAACAAATATCAAAACTGACCGCCAATCTCAGAAGCTTGATGACAAGAAACTGGGACCCTTCACCATTGTGAAGAAGATCTCATCCCACGCATTCCAACTCGACCTACCTGCATTTTTGGCCATCCACCCTGTATTCCACATAAATCTTCTGACTAAATGGCTCGAACATCAGCAAAAATGAAAAATGCCTGTATCACCAGGCATGATACAGTACCCATTTGTACCCCTTGGGGTGGGTACATACCTGTCCGTATCCCCTAGGGGTACATCTGTATCACTCTGTATCCCCCAGGGGTGTCTCTGTATCACTCCATATCCCCCAAGGGTTGCCATGTATCAGTACATGTAACCCAGAGTGGATATATATATCACTTGGTAATTACATTCAGTGTTACTCCTTCCCCACAAGTGTTTTATACATGTATGTACCCACCCCAGTGTGTGTGTATCCCCCCTGTGCAATATATACCACCCTGTATCATTTTTGAGCATGACACTGCAAAAAAAACCAAAAAAGAATCGCGACTGGGACTATAATTTGCGATTTTCTCAATGGTTTACTTGACAATTTCAAATCTGATTGAAGTTACGTAACTCCCAAAGTGGTCCGCACCTTTTATGGAATTTCAAATTTGGCCAAAAAAGGCAACTCCCAATATGCAATTTGACCTATTTCCTTATCCAACCATTATTTTTTTTGTCCCTTGTCATAAAACCTACTAAATGCTATGAACTACCCCCATGTGTGCAATTTGGGGGCTCAATTGTGTGTCTGTTGAGGGGTATGAGGGGACTTGGGCAGGTGGAGGGCCTTTGTGGTGGCAAAGTCAAGTCAGGTGATCAGTTGGATGACCTCCATATTTGGGTTAAACCACTTACTATATATGGGCAAATGGAAAAATATATCATTGATACCTGGTATGTACTGTGGTGATACTAGGTGGTACAGAGGTGATACAGGGGTGGTACAGGGGTGGTACATACAAAGTGCAAGACAACACATATCACAGACTAAGATACAGGGGGATACAGGGGTATGTACCCATCTGTACCCCTTTTTTTTTTGCTGATGAGGAAGGTTCAATAGACCAAAACCCAAGCCATGGACATTCATATCCAAGAAAGGGGAGGAACAACAGGAAGTACAGGAAATTCTGGATTGGTGGATGGATGAGGAGGGCCAACTACGATACAGGGTCCGCTGGGTAGGAGAAGGGGAAGAAGGTGACAGCTGGGAACAGGCCGAGAAGATGAGTGATTTACAGGGGATCATGCAAAAATTCCTCAGGAAATTCCTGAAAGCCCCAAAACCCGCAAACTGGACAGGAAAGCCCATAAAAGTGAAGGAGCAAGGCCTCATGGCTACCCAGTACCCACCACCACTCAGACCACCATCACTCACCCACCACTCCAACCATGCCAAGAGTCTTGTTCTGCACCCCACTACCCACACAAAAACCTACTTATATTCACCAGAGAGACTGGAGGAACATCCAGCTCATTTGGAACGACAGGACTCAAGTAGTGTTCTGGCACCAGACATGGGGCCACATGAACTGGGTGGGAAGCAGCCTGGGGAACTGGGACAGGGGGGTCCTGTTCTGCCTGGGCGAGTTCATGGGCAAATCGAAAAAGGCCCTCTTAAGGGAAAACCTGGAGTGGGGATGGGCAACAGGTCAACTAGTGACCAGGGGAAACTTGAGGGAGGAATGAGCTCAGACCATGGAGGCCTGGAGACAGGAAGTGGACAGGGAGATGGGGGAAGACATGATTTGAGTTAGGCGATGGCTGGCGAAACTACCGAAGTACGAAGGGCTCTGGAGGGAAGCGGGACATGAAACCTGGACAGTCGGGGACTTGGCAGACTTCCTGCAATGGGAGGAATGGTTGGAGGACCAGGAATAGGCTCTTCCAGCACTGCCAGAAGAGCCTAAAAAGGGGGAATAATGTTGTGACCTAGCTGCACACTGTGCCTGCAGTATCTATAGTTCGCAGCACACCATTTGTAAATAGCTTTATCATTATAAATTCAGGAAACGCAGACTGTGTAAACCAGTCAGCGTTTCCTTGTTATACTGCCTTCAGTAACCTACAGGCCCTCGGGCATCCAACAGTCAACAGAAGTTACAATTACTAGTTACAGACAGACTGAAGTTGCAACAATTACTCAATTGGGGCTTCATCAATTAATAAGTACTGAGTTAGTAGGATAAGTTGAGCCACAAGTAATTGCTGTTAGTCAAGAGAGTTATTAGCTTAGCAGTAGGAGTGATTATTAAGGGTATCAGATAAGGGGTCTTATGTACATTAGATAGTTACCATTGAATAAGAAATAGTAAAGATATGATTAATTCTTTAATTAATCATTTAAGCACCATAAGTAACAGTCTTAAAGTTGTTATATCTCAACAACCAGAGGTTGCATCAGGACGTCAAAGGTATGGTTAAAGAGTGTAGAATTTACTCTATTTAACTATATACATAGCTTAGAGTAAAAGTTAGTATTTAAAGAATTGCACTGGTAAGGACTGTAGAAAATACACTTAAAAAAATGCATAATAAAAGTAGTTTCTTAAGCATGGGACTTAAACACTTTCTTGTACAGATTCTTAGTGAGAGTAAAAGGGTAAATATACCTTGTCACATAACAGATACCCTGTAGTGCAGTAGTGCCTGTAGGACATGGCAATAATATAGTAACCCCTGTTGTATATATATTACTATGTAGTGACCCTGCTCTACAGAGACACTACAGGGGTATACATGGAAGGGTGTATGTGTTGAAGCCTGTAGAGCACTATAGAGATTCATGTTTTGACAGATTATTGCACATAATATTTAATTATTGTAGTTACATGAGAAAAACAAAGCTCATGTCATGTCACCTCCCTGTGTTGCTGTATCATCATTATGTGGTCGCCACACAGTCATTGCATCATGTGATGCAGCCATGTTGGCACACCATCACACTCCCACACTGTGTGTTGCACAACGTTGCACTGGTGTGCCCTCATGGCCCTGCATTCTTGCAGCATGTTGTGGTGCTGTCCATCATGTGGTGTCAGTGTTGCATCCTCATTGGTATCACTGTTGTTGGGGCATGGTGACATCTCATGTCATAGAGGCACATTGGGTTGTTGCATGGATGCATCATGTTGTCATGTTGTCGTTGTGTGGCCAGCACACAGCAAAATGCACAAGGTGTGGCACCAACACATGTACCTGCTGCAATTGTGGTGTCCAACATGTGCCATCAGCTTGTGCCATTGCAGTGTCACTCATCATGTTGTGTTGTGTTGCACTGCATCATGTTGCCCATGCCATTGACACATTGCATTGTTGTGTTGTTGTTGGACAGCCAAAGCACCATGCTGTTGTGACCTGCCTGCAGGCAGTGTGCAGTTGGGGCACATGTCACAGCCATGGTGCACAGCAAAATGTGTGAGATGTGGCTCCAACATGTGCACCTGCCACAGTTGCAACATCCAATGTGTGAGATGCATCATTGTGCTGCTGTACAGTCAGCTTGTTGCATTGCAGCATTGTTGCTTGTTGTCACACTGTTGCACCACATTGAGGCATGGCTGTTGCATATGCTGTTGTACCATGTTGTTGCTGTTGTGTGGTCAATGCATTGTGCCATTGTGCTGCTGTGTCATGTAGTTGCATGGAAGGGAAGGGGGGCATGTGGAATGGATGGGGGCAGCCACTTGGGGTGCCTTGGGTTGTTGCATCAGTGCACTGGTGTGTGTGTTGCTGTGAAGATGCAGCATGTCATGTCATGTTGCATCATGTCATCATGTCATTTCATTGTGTCATAGTGTTGTTGTGCCACATCAATGCATTACAATAAGGGTGCATGCAATGCATGCAGTTGGTGTTTGTCAGCTGGGGTGGTGGGGACTTGTGGCTGGGGACATACCTTTGGTGAGAGCCACAATGGTGTTGAAGTTGTGTTGATAATGGTACACCATTACCATTTCATGGATCTGTGTTGATTAATAAGTGCCAGCACTTGTTGGTGCTCATTGATTTTTTTCAACCTAAGTCCACTCAGCCTGCCCTAAACTGCAGGCCAACCTCACAAGTATATGACAAATAGATTTGGCCTGTGAACCCTGTGGTGTCTACAGAGAGCTATGTATCAACCTGAGATGTACATGATACAGGGGGTGACTA